>OMKN01064179.1:3346-17443 GCA_900302345.1 Melanonus zugmayeri | reverse complement strand
CATCAAAATTAGGAAATCTGCATTGCAATTCGGTCCGGTAGGTACCGGTCGTAAAAGAACCTGGTTACCGCTGTAACCAGGTTACAATTGGGTTTCCAGTAACTAATGCTAATGCAGTAACTAACTGCCACTCATAAAGCCTGTTGATCATGTTATTCATCGTTGATAGCATAGAGCAGGGGTCGGTAAGTTGGGCTTAAGGTGCCGGGCCAGAGCATAAATGGAGGCAAAAATCCATTGGACATTTTTAATTACACTCTTAGTTTAGTTTGTATTTTACATACATTTGTGTACATACAGCGTTGTCTCGATTGACAACGCTGTGTGCGTTGTCAATCGAGCGTGTTGAATTATTAAACAAAGGAAACCTGCACCCGATAGCCTACCACTCATCAGTACACTTAGCCTAATACAAAACCTAATAAATGAAGTTCACATTATCTCTCCTAACCTATTCACCAGCCACCATGCCAGTGGATTAGACCTCATTCACACTTGATTTGGTTTAGGAAAAAAACTGGCGATTTAACGTCAAACTGAAATGGTGCCGGTTAGAAACTATATTTATAGCCTATCTATGGAAAACACAACAGCTAATAGGACGTTGGAAGTGTACTTTATAGTTCAAGAGAGGAGATCCCGATGACGCACATGCAGTCACACCCCCGAGCAGCCACACCCGCAAGTCAAGTCCAGTTCCAATATAAATAGGCATATAGGCCTACATATAGAAAGTACAGATACATATATATTTAAAGAAACAAGTAAACAGGAACATATAATAATAGATCGAATGGATATGGATTCAGACAAATGGTTCAGTATTTAGAAAATTTCAGAATTTCCGTTTCAATGCGGGAATGTTGCGGCAATATTCCGGCTCGCCTTCTGTGTAAAAGGTACGAAGCCGGGATGGGGGGGGGGGGTTGTTGCGGCAATATGGCGGGAAGGGAGGAGGTAACATCACCGCATTCACACCTCTGTTCCTGAACGCCGGCTTCTGTTCCGCTACAGCGTCGCCGCTTCCTGACTGAACGCGATGATCAGTTTGATTCTTTGTTTTCTATTGAATGTCCTGACCGGACCAAGTGAAATGAGTTAGAGTTTAGTTCATGGCAACGGATTTGGGCGTCTATTTGGAGTGTGTTGTGCGTGCGTCTGTATGTGATGTCGACTTTATTGATAGAAAGGTTGACTTGAAAAAATTCAGAAGTCGTGCAACCCCTAATATATATATATATCTATATTATATATATATCTTTTTTTTTCATTTCTGAAATTATCCAAATAATATTGCTGGCATGCCAGCAGGATTTATTGGAATTGGATATTATCACCAGGGTTTCCCACAGCTGTCTATAAGCTAAATGACAGCTAAAACAAATTCACTTTTCACAATATGACGACGACAATGTGTGCGTCAGTATAATATATTATAATATAGGCTAATATAATATATATACATCTCCTTGTGAAGCATTAGCCTAGTTCTCTTAATAACTATTATTTTCTCTTACCCATGGTTAATATGTAAGCCGAATGCAATTGATGTAGGCCTATTAGAATGTGCTGTAGGAAAGATCTATAGCCTACCTATATGATCTAAGACCTATCATTTGAGTGTAATTTGTTAAAATGACAGTCCTCCGTCAGGTATTAGTGAGTTAAATGTGTCTAGTTGACTGTGCTGTATGAGATAATTTAGCTCCTGCCTAATTTCTGACCAATCAGGGAATCTCTTCTCTGATTGGTTCGGGGAATCCATCTTGCCTGTCAATCACATATAGCTAAGCTCCACCACAGGTCTGTGAATGCAACACTTCTCAATGGCAGAGAAACTTAGGGAGGGAACATTCTGGGGGGGTTATTTTCAAAACCTTGCTCTCTTCTGCTCTCTTTACAACTCTCAAATCTTGCCTACAGCAGCCTCTATATCTTGGTTTATTTGGATATTATAATGCACACGATTATTATAATTTTTTTTGTGGGAAACCCTGATCATTATGTCTTTTTTATTTTGTACCAACCAACACTAGCATAAGTATCAGCTAAAGGTCACTCATCAGGTTACCAATCATTGCTCTCTGATACTTACCATAAATGTAACACCACCAGGATATTCATTACTACTACTGCTACCACTACCGAGTTTCCTTGTGGTACTGGCTGCTAGGGGTTTCATGACTACTGATTTTTACTAGTTGCCAAGTTTTTCATAATAATAGTCGACTAGTCGTTATGTAACACCGTGTCCTGACTGGATGATGTGAGCCTCAGCAACAAAATCAGTTTGCTTGCTTTGTTTTCTGTTGAATCTCCTGACGCAGTGCAACGAGTCGGACGCCCTGTTTCTATTTCCTGTCGCTCGCGTTGGAAGAATGGACGAGGAACGGCTCATTCATTTAGTTTATTTAACAGATTCAGTTAAAGGACAGAAAGCATCCGATGTGACGCGATGTGGAACGATAGGGTGTGGCAGCTAGGTTGCCGTGACAACGGACGGAAACACCATTTTTTGTGTTATATATCTTCTTCCGTACAAAAGTTTGGCGCGCTACTAGTCTCGCAGTGTTGCCAGCACACACGCAAAAAATACATCAAAACGTGCGCCTTGAACGGGAATAGCGTGCTATTACTTTTCTTAGCGATCGTACGTCGTACGTCATGGAATCTTTACGAACTTTTTTTACGAACTTTTTACGAGGAATTTTTAAGAACTAATACAATTTTAAAAAGAAGCGTATTTATATATATATTATTTATGTGGTCCAGTTATCATATGCAGGTGTGGGTTTTATTTATTAATATAGTATAGTATAATAATATTATACATTTATAATATTTATTTATTATATTTATTAAAATATTTATTAAAATCATGTAGTGAGAGTGTGAAGAAACCAAAGTTTTTCCAAATCATACTCTTTGTGCCCGTAGAGTGGAAGGTGTGGGAGTAAGATGATCATGTTTGGAAGATGTTTTTTTAATTTTGGTAACATTTCACACAGTGATGACATCACTCCCTCTAGCTGTGAACATTGTGCTCCATAGACTCCCATGTTAAGTGACATCTGGCACTGAAGAACAGACGGTATCATGTGTGTGTGTAGGATTTTGCTCTTAGAAGCCTTGGGGTGGGTAGCTGGGTGTTGCTCCGGCACCCTCCAAATTTCCCTGGAATTTTTCTAAGTTTTTTTTGTTTACAGTCTATGGTAAACAACAAAAAATATATCCAGTATTACAATAAATCAGTGTGTTGGTCAATAACAATGACATTTTGCAGAGCAAAATGAGCGCATTTTGAGCGCTCATTTGACACGCTCATTTTGATTGTCCACGACCAATCGACTGCTGCCCACAGCGCCGAATAGTGGTTATAGTAGTCGACTAGTTGGTGAAACCCCTACTGGCTGCTACCATTTGAATATTCTCGTTAAGAACAGAATTACATGTTCAGATGTTAGCTACCACACTTGTTACCAATTATCTTGAGCTGACAATTAGACCCCCCAGTCAATATTCATCAGCTCTCTATCCCTACATCTGAAGTACTAGTCCTCTGTTCCTTAGGACTGAAGATGTGAACCATTGTGAACACTAGTCACATGATTATATTTGTATCCCTATAATTATCTTTAACTCTTTAAAATGTTGACAGTTCATTTCAGGTGTAAATTAATTGATAACCTTACAACATGAGCCACTGCAAATATTACGCTGCAGGCCTAGTTGTTTTTTTGTTCAGTTTATAACTGCTGTTATAACGTTATAATGTTAGGGCTGTACTCGACCCGAATTTTCCAAGTCGACTGCGATTCGCCAGTTCAATCGATTATTCAATGATTTGTGGCAACAACAAAAAAACATGTTTCCAGTTTTACACACCATTACGGTAACTGGGTTACAGAAGCAAGTTGAAGTGACAGGCAAGTTGAAATCCATAGGCTAAATCCAACCATAACATTAGACGAGAACCGATAAAAAAAGAAAAATGGATATTAGATTACATATTGGATTGTCCCATATAGTTCCCCGCTTAAGACCGTGATGGATCAATCAAGTCAAGTTCTTGACTTGTGTTGATTTGCATCCTTGTGTTGCATACAATCCCGTCAATCAATTGCATGTTCAAGGAGATCAAATATTGGAATATTGATATTTCTGATGTTGAACAATATTAGGCAATTGGCAAGCCAAGTTTCGCTAGTTGTACAGCTAACTTTTCTCAGACCACTCCTACTTACATGGCTCTGTTTTGCAGTGGAAACGTGACACAGAGGTCTGGATACGAGTACCGTGTCGCACCGTACTATGCAGTTGAAAAACACCACAATTTAATCTAGACAATTGTCTCTTGTAAATAGGCACTATGATTTCAACCAACCAGTGGCTCTAGATACAAGAGCAAGCCATATGCAGAACAAAATATCTGACAAACTGACAAAATCTAGAATTTGTGTTCCCAGAAAAATTGACCAATCACTGGAATCCAATCATTGTGATAGCACCCACACAGGTTCTTGTAATTACAGTTTCCCATTGGCCCAAATGACCAGGCCAATTAATGGATGTCCCCTGCCACATACATTATTGCAAATGACATTTTGGCCAATAAGGGGCAGTAGTCGCAATAACCTGTGTTCACCGGAGATGGTGTTGTTGTCGCAGCTCCATTGAATTCAATATTTGTCTTACTCTTCGCATTATTTCATATTGAATATGGCTTTATTTACTTATAGTGTACGACAGCATCTCTGTCTTCAATTATGTTGAAATTGAAAATATTTCTCACCAGTCACCATCTCATTTCTCCTTCTTAATGCTAGGTGCTGCTGAGTCTCTGGAACAAGGCCCCCGACTTAACAACGTGGTGGTGGTGGTGGAAACAGACGTAGCGCTGTGGTGAGTAGGCTGTAGGGTAGTCTCACAAATCAGATTTTAGATTAATATCTAAAGTCTGATGGCAGACAAGCTCAAATCTGGGTGAACTTTCGACTTCATATTTGTTTCGACCAATCCTGTTGATGGAGGCGGGGATCTGTAAGCGCGTAATTGGTGAAGACAAACCCGACCAGTAGTAGTAAATTGTAAAAAAGTGTCTAAAGGTTTCAAATCAACAGAGATAGATTGGCCACTGTAGAAATAAACTTCCCCTTCTGAAAGCTTCATCCACTTGCACAAATGAGTTTCTTGGGTAGAATATCTCCGTAACGGAACAGGAAACAAGACGTAACTCCACCCCTTGCAGTTTTTGGTTTTTGGCCCCGGCTCTGTCCCGTCTCTGCTATAACAGGACTGCTGGATCTGAGATTAGCTGTAGGGCATTCATGACTACTGAATTTTGGTATTCGTAAACTACTCCTAAAAAGTAGTCGATTGGTCGAGAATAATTGATTAGCTTCCATCTTTGCATCTCATAACTGCAAAAACTGCAGCTGTGTTTGAAACAAATACAGCGCAGCACAACACCTACGTACACACGAACAAAGAGTTCACCGCTGCCCAGTTTAGTGTAGTGTAGAAATATCTTCTCAATAAACACTGCCTGCAGTTTGCATAAAGTTTACAAGTTCATTGGTTTATTTCAGTTTGCCCAGATAACACCGATACAATAGAATGAGCCCAAACATAGCACAAAAGTGCACAAGCAATATACCAATGTAAAATTGATTAATGCATACAATTAACACTGAATAATAACTGAATGAATTATGAACAATGTGTTACTCATTGTCGTGGTCCTCCATTATAATGTGTTTGATTAGTGCTCATAAATACGTCCACCGTGTTCCCAGGAGAACCCCCTTTTGGTTGGGGGTACTGGGGCTGGTGGCTGGGATAGCCAGGTAGGCCTAGGATCACTGCGTCCACTAGTGGTTTGTTAGTCGACTGCCTTAGATGGCTGTGTCTCAGCCAGGCTCTTGCCTGGTTCCCCTGTGGGGTTTTCTGACCACCACGTACATTTACGATGCCATGCACACTTGTGTTTTTCACTTTCAAAGTTACGCCTTTTTTATGTCCTCATGGCATTTCAATTATTGCTGGACTTTTGGGAATGTGGTTGTCTTTTCAATGTTATGTTACGCCCATGTTACCTTGTTCTGTTATCAGTTTAGCATCTGCAGCTTTCTTGTGCAGGTTCAATAAAATGGGTGAGGTGCACCATCTTGTCGCCAACAAACATTTTTTATGTAAGCTAAACGGCGTAAATGGTACGTTTTCTAGCACAGACATAGAACAACATTCAATTGGAGCCTTTAAACGCATGATTATATAACATTGTGAATAGTTAGAGGAACTTGTGAGAGAGACGTACATGGAAGTGTATGCATTTTGTACACGGCGTCTTTGAACCTTTGACTTAACCCTAAATAAATAGTGTGTGTGTGTTGTGGCTAATTGTGACTATTAGATACTATAGCATGATAGATTCTTGCTAAAGGAGTTTTATTTTCCTCTTCACCTTTCCCACTGGCTCAGTCATGTTGAATGTTAATGGTTGACATCTGTCTAGAAGGGAATTTAGACCACATGTAATTGACATCCGCAGATATAGAAAGCCACGCACAGTTCACAGGCTTGGCATAGGGGGGGACTGAATAGGCAAGAGTTTTTGTGGTGGCAATCCTTACTGCTTCCCCAATCCCATAGTAACAGACAAAGGCCTCTTTCTTATGTTTGCTTTTTGTTTGGTTTTTCTGCTCCTCGTCCATTTAGCATTTAGCTTTAGAAGACTCCCGCGCTACTCGTTTCTCAGAGTGTGCCGTTGTTCTAATATGTTAGAGGCCAATGCCATTGGCACCATGGTATCCTCAAGGAAGCTAGAAATTCCAGTGCTCCTGCAACACCACCGTCCCTGAATAACCCTTGTTTCCTCATTTAGAGAGATGTGCATCTTATGCTAATACATTTTAACATAAAATGCACAAGATGGTTGATAGTTCTGTTTTGTTCATTATAATATTGACGTTGTATTAATGCACAATCCATATTCAGTTAAATTCTCATTGATTATTGTCACATTAAAATTGTATTGTACTGCCCCAGCGTAAAGATGGAAAAGAGAAATTCAGCAGAGATTCATAACTGAATGTATGCTGCAGATGAGGTGCCATGCACAAGATCTCTACAGCGTGCGCTGTATGCATCGAAGCAGCATATGACCCTCTCGCTAATCGCTGCGTAATTTCAGTTTGAAGAGCAACTGAACAGGTGAGGCTTGACACAACACCTCCCCTAATACTGAAGAGCAGAGGGGTCACAGGGACTCGGCCAGCATGTTGCTCGGGAGCGAGGACATGTTAGAAGATGGCTTGGGCTCCCACCGGGAAAGGAATATCCATTACAACGTGCATTGTTCACATCCAGTACAAAGTGAAGGGAGGCGTGTCATGCGTTGTGTGAATCCCATGCATGAGTTATATGTTATATATAGTTATATGTTGTCTCGTGTTCTGTTATAGGTTGTTTGTTCCTCATATACTGAGCTGATCTACCGTAAGAAAATTCCACCAGCCTTTGCTGTGCGGTCTTGAATTTAATTGAATGCATCTATATATGACCATGTACATCATGCATATATATTTATATTTACATACACATACAAGCACACAGTATCTTAAGTTCTCAAGTTTGATCATAGGTGATAGCAGAATTTGGGATGGGAAGCCAAACAGGACAAGGCTGCAGTTTACTGTCAAGGAGCCTCTTGTAATGGGATTCCTGGGGGTTGATCAGGATTGTAGCCCTGCTAATCCGGGCATCTAGCACGGCATCTAGAAGCACAGAGAGATGATTCAGCTGACCTCGCCGCGTTCACTGTTAACAGTTTCATACACGGCGATGACGGTGATGATGATGATGATGACGATGACGAGCCTGAGCTCGAACAGGTCCAGCAGCCGGCACGCCAAGCTAGGGCACAGCCGGGGGGGGGGGGGGGGGGCACACACACACACACACACACACACACACACACACACCACGCCATCTGTCACGGAAGGAAGAGCCAAGGCCACTCTGCACTGCACATATAGGTCCCATGTGAGGTGCAGTTAGGCTCACCAATGCAATCTGTCACGTTTTGCAAGTCGAAGGAGTAGCGGTGACAACACAAGCAACACAAAAAAAAACTGGAATAACCCTCTCCCTCCCCCCGTGCTCCTGGGATGACTATGGGGGGTGAGGCTTTGTCGATACATCTCAATGTCACCTGAAGTACACAAAGAGTCCTTTTCTCCTTCTGTCTTCCCCCCCCCCCGGGCTTCTCTACTTCCTGTGTCCTGTTGGTGGGGGAGTGCGGCCTCTGAAGGTGATGATGTTTCTGTCAGTTTGTTAAGGAGTCTGCCCCCTCAAGTCAGTCAGGAATCTAGTTTAGTCACCTCAGTACATGACTACGTGCTCCCTGACTGCTGGCTCAGCTCCGTCACGGAGAGAGAGAGAGGAAGCACTGTCCCAAAACCAGCAGATTTTGTTTTGTTGAGCGCAAACAAAGGATTTGTCCGTGTAATTTTCTCTGAAAGGCTTTTTCTTTCTAGATTGAGTAGGATGCCGTTGTATCCGTCGTTTTGGTCCGAGTGAGGGTGATTGTTTCAGTAGATGCTCCCCATGGTTTTGTATGCGACTACACGACTCGTCTTAAAGTTGGAAATACTCAAAACCGATCACATAATATTCTCGATTAACCATATATAGAATCAGATTTGAATGAGGGATAATATCGTAACCCTTTTGAGACTGCCCAAAACAGCACCACAGCTTCAGACCACACGTTGCCCATGTTATTTTCCTCCAACTACCTCATTACTAGAAGGTAGAATATTGAAAAACACTGTTCCATTTGGTTGCATAGTGATTTTTGTGTCTGTAAATTATTTACAAGCCTTTTAACATGTCTCCCGGTCAAGTCTGTTGCCTTGAACACTGTTTCATCGACTCCTCCACACACTAACGAGGCTTGGGGAATGTATTGTCATGTTGCTGTGATTGCAAGATGAAAATTGGCAAACATAGGCAATGCAGTGGGATGGCAATGTCAATGATATCATCTGCATGACAGATTGGTGATGTTACACAGGATTGATCAAAGCTGCTAATCGTGGGCAGGGCCCATTTAGTGTTGTGTACTTGCACAATCATGTCTGTGGTTGTGGCATGAATACACTTGAAACTTCACTCCACTTGATATAGCATACTGCTCCAGATGCTATAGCATACTCCAGATGCTATAGCATACTCCTTTTGATATAGCATACTACTCCAGATGCTATAGCATACTACAGTTGCTATAGCATACTAATACTCCAGATGCTATAGCATAGTACAGTTGCTATAGCATACTAATACTCCAGATGCTATAGCATAGTACAGTTGATATAGAATACTACAGTTATTTTTCAGCAGGGAAATTAATCTCAGTGGTTAGCTTGATTTGTAATCTTGGGGTTTCCGGTTCCAACCCTAGGTTTGTGTGTGTGTGTGTGTGTGTGTGTATGTGTGGGTGGGAGAGAGAAAACAAGAGACACACACACACACAACCCTAGGTTTGTGTGTGTGTGTGTGTGTGTGTGTGTGTGTGGGTGGAATAGAGAAAACAAGAGACACACACACAACCCTAGGTTTGTGTGTGTGTGTGTGTGTGGGTGGGAGAGAGAAAACAAGAGACACACACACAGTGGCTGTGCTTCCTGCTTGTAAGTAGGGCTGAACGATATGGTAAAAAAAAATCATATTGTGATGAATCAAACATGTTCTCTTACAGCTGGAGAAAAAGATTTGTAGGGCATCTCTGCAGCACTACAGTACTTCATTTATAATGGTGTTATACATTTACATTTACACATTTTTACCCTTGTCAAAAAATTGCAGCTCCTGCGATTTGGATATTGCACTTGGCCATATTGTGATTTTGATCATATCTTGATTAATTGTTCAGCCCTACTTGTAAGCATGTAACATTGCAATAACTTGGATTTATAGCAGGCTCAGGGAGTTTCCTGAAAGACTTATGCAATGCCGCTAAATATGAAGGAGAACTATGCTTGTGTTTCTATTCCAAAATCTGCCATTTTGCCTGTGCAACCTCACACAATCCAATTTTGATTTTACTTTGATTTTTTTATTGCAAATAACATGGTCTTTCATTAATTTAATTAAACATATACCTGTGGCTCTACTTTCCTTGTCAGCCAAATGTTTAAGCTTCAAGACATTAATTAGATGCTCTAAAGTAGTCTTCTAAACAAACTCTAGCTCTAGGGTCCTCCATTTCCTGTTTCCGCAGTACTTCCTTTACACTCTTTTAGAACACGGCAGTCAGCAAACCTGTGACCTACACTTCAATTGGAACAAATGTGGCAAAAAATACATATTTTTTAGTGGTAAAAAAGTGAGTGAGTTATTTTACTCCGGCGTTGGTTGTTTAAGAAAGCATGGTGCTATGTTACCCTTTTCATAGCAAGATTTCCAATGGTGCATTTTCAATCCAGTACGGTGATGTGTTTTCAGGCTGTGACGGACACCTGGGCTAGCTTTTGGTATCATGGCGGGGAATGGAACAAACCAAAACAAACCAGCCGTGACATGAAACCTTTACACATCTTAGGAATACCATATTAATGTATAGTTGCTTTAGTATGTATGTATGGTTTCATGCTCTCAATCAGCAACCAATGATTGATGATGATCACTAACCCTAACCTAACCCAACTCAATTTAGCTTTAAAAATGTGACACAGGGCACATTTTGAGCCCATTTTGAGGCACAAGCTTTTGCTGCCAGTGGTTTGTCACAGCTTACCAAATCAAATATCACATAATTGGTTGCACAGTTCGCCCGAGGAATGTTCAGCACTTGACTGGGTACTGTAAAGTAAATATGTCAACAATACCCCATATTACAATCTCAATTTACTAGCTATTGGGCCCTCATATTAGCCTGATAATGATCTTGAATTTCTATTTAGTTTCAGTTCAGTTCATTATTCATGACATAATTCTGAGCCGTTTTGAGAGACTAGGCGGGGTCAGAAATCGAGTCATTGGCCCTCATTTATCAGTCTAACGTAGAAACCAGCGCAGATCCGAGTGCAGAAATCATCTTAGACAGGGTTCACGTGTGATTCATGAAACGTAAGAATGATCGGGTGTTGTTAAATGTGGCGGCTGAAAATAAGCGTTTAAATGATTGGTAGGGACATTTCAACAGGGCCCTGCGAAGCCCAGTCGAGCCGGCAGCCGTACTCCTGTACGCATCGCGTACATTTAACTCTATTTATACTTTATACTTCCACGTCATGTTTACATGGACACAAGGGGGCAGTATAGTATAAATACTTTATACTTCCGCGTCACGTTAACGTGGACACAAGGGGGCAGTATAGTATAAATACTTTGTACTTCCACGTCATGTTAACCTGGACACAAGGGGGCAGTATAGTATAAATACTTTATACTTCCGCGTCACGTTAACGTGGACACAAGGGGGCAGTATAGTATAAATACTTTGTACTTCCACGTCATGTTAACCTGGACACAAGGGGGCAGTATAGTATAAATACTTTATACTTCCACGTCATGTTAACGTGGACACAAGGGGGCAGTATAGTATAAATACTTTATACTTCCACGTCATGTTAACGTGGACACAAGGGGGCAGTATAGTATAAATACTTTATACTTCCGCGTCACGTTAACGTGGACACAAGGGGGCAGTATAGTATAAATACTTTATACTTCCGCGTCACGTTAACGTGGACACAAGGGGGCAGTATAGCACTTCCGACCACAAATGTACATGAACCGACGAGCAAATACGGAAACGGAAAGCGCGGCTGAGTCTGTGCCATTGAAAATATGTTGAAAAAGCAGTGGCCCAATCCCAATGTCCGCACTCGGTCCTTAGGGCAGACATTGGGATTGGGCCAATATATCCATGTGAAAAAGACGTTGCAAAATCATGCAAATACTCGGTTATAAGCGGTTGGTGTATCACCAACTGTAAATGGTGTTGTGATTTTGCCGGGTGCGTTAATTTTTTTGGCTGTCGGAAACAAACCAAAACGCTGCGCATGTTCCACACCTGACCGATCGGCAATTACTTGCCGCAGAGAAGGGCGACGCGTTGCTGAAGTCTGGGAGGACTGCACGTGTTCGTGTAGGTGAAAGGGGCGTGTATGAGTAGGTGAGTAGGCGTAGGTGAAAGGGGCATGTGTGGTCTCTGAGTAGCGACGCCGATCTTCACATACGTGCTCAACGGAGAAGTGTGATTTGGGCTTAACGCGCAACCGACATAAGACCCTGAATCACAGGGGCAGGGATTCAGGGGCTGGAACCAGGCAACCCTCATATTTAATTCTTGCTAAAGTCGAATTTTGGGAGAATGGAACATGCGGTCCAAATGGTAAAGGTGTTTGAATCCTTCAAGTGATACCAGGAGGATGTTTATTGTGTCTTTTCCTCCGATAAATGTGGACTTTTGTTCTGCTGTTCACAGTGAAGCTGCAGTCAAAAAAACAACCTCTTCCTGGCTGACGAATCCCTGCTGAGTACACACGTTTTAGTGTGTGTGTGTGTGTGTGTGTGAGTGAGTGTGTGTGTCTCACCACTTCTATTTTTGATGTGCTAGGGTGGGGGGGGGGAAACCAAACCGAGTTGTATTTTGCACGAAAGCAATGTGACTAAGCATAACCTCCACCCTACTACTGTTCCTCTGTGCATCACTCTCCTACCTTCCCCCACTCACATCTTTATATACCAGTTGCAAACGAAAATCTCTGTACTTAATAATCTTAATTATGATATACTATAACTACATTGATGATATTTGTTGTGATCTATTTTCCTAGTTCTCTGTTTGCAGTTTATGCATTTCTGATTCAACAGTAGACGAGGGGCTTATAAGGCCCAACACAACACACCAGCTGGCCTATGAGTATTAAGCTGTAGTGAAAAGTGTAGTAAAGTGTTATCTTTGCTTCACACAGTTCCACCTCCCAATTCAACACAACAGCCAGACCTTTCCTTGGGCGAGCAGCCGGTATGGGCCACTTAGTGTTCGGGGTCAAATAACCACTAGCGTACTTTTTAGGTCATAGGTGAACTAAAACGTGAAGAAAAAACATTGAATCCCTCTTCCTTCATCCTTCAGCTGTGACCAATTAGGCCCGTCTGACAATTGAAAACACATGAGATTAACTTATCCTTGTCGCTTCCACTTCCCTGCTGTCACTACTCAGGTGTGAGTGTGTGTGTGTGTGTGTGTGTATGATGGAGTAGACGCTTACAGTGCACACTCATGCATTCTCTCTCTCTCTCTCTCTCTCTCTCTCTCTCTCATTTGCCGCGTCCTTATTCCCTCTTGGCCTTGAATGATTTCCTGTCTCACTTTGTGCGCGGTCCTCTCTCGCCCCTGACGGCGTGACTTGATTTAAGATGTACAGTACTACAGCCCGGCTCGCCAGCACACAAACACAGAGAGAGAGAGAGATGGAGGATGAGAGAGAGAGGGGGAGGAGGATAGAGAGATTCCCCCCTCTGTCCAGCCCCCACAGTGTCAACACAGCGGGAGCCGGGGTTTGGCTCTCACAGCTCTGCAGCGCCACTGCAGTGGTCTGGTCACATGGTGGAACTGCACCCCTTGTTTCTGTTATTGTTATTGTTGTTGTTGTTTGAGGCACACATCATTGGAGGGCACACATCATTGCTGTTTGATTGTAATGGACGTATCCAAGTAGTCGTCGATTGGGGACACACCAATGAAGTTTATTTAGGCGAATTTAGTCTAATCCCTGCCTTTCCCCACCAAATAATTTTGAAATGGATTGTTCTCCTCCCCTCCTTCCAGGGCCAGGTGCGTGTGTGTGCTGACCTCATGGTGTAACAAGAGTAAAGATGAGCATTAGCAGTGATGAGGTCAATTTCCTGGTCTACAGATACCTACAGGAGTCAGGTATTACGCATGGGCACACACGTGTGCACATCAACACGCATACACACACATGCGCATATGCACACACACACACACAAATACACATAAACACATGCACACACATACACATCGACACATGCGCACACGCACACACACAAATGAATAAAGTA
>OMKN01064149.1:3117-13317 GCA_900302345.1 Melanonus zugmayeri | reverse complement strand
CTTATCGAGCGCCCTATCTGTGGAACAGTCTGCCACCTGTAATCAGGGAGGCTGACTCTGCTGACATTTTTAAAGCTAGACTAAAAACGTACCTCTTTAGCCTCTCTTTTGGCTCCTAGGAGTGTAAATCAGCTCTTATTACAGCTAAATCGACCTGTTTAGCCAGCATTAGCCTACCCGCTGCCGACAGGGACTAGACTAGAGGTTTCTCAAAATGTCTTCCCTGTCCACTAACCATACTGTTTTTCTCTGTCCTCGTGTGCTGTTCAGTGTCTTAGTGTGTTTTAGTGCATTGCTGTTACCATGACTGCATGCCCGGCCCCTAACAACCTGATGGCTGTCAGCCTGCTTACCAGCCAGCACATCATCATCATCATGGATGTCATCACTCTTTGACCACCTCACCTCATCACTCTTTGACCACCTCACCCCATCACATCATGAAAATCATAAACCAATACACCTCCTGCACTGTCCACCTCACCACATCTAACATCAATTCATCCTGTCCTACTATGTTGCATTGTCTCTTAACATGTTGTCTTAGTGTGCTTTCTCTTAGTGTGTTGCTGCAATCATGTCTGGATGACGGCCTAAACCCAACTCGCCTGACGGCTACCGGCCCACCAGCATGCACCAACACAAAATCATTAATTAATTTCCTTAAAAAACTCCCTTTGTTATCGGCAATTATAGGAAGAAATCTTGAGAAGGAATATTGTGTTTTTTTAACATAATATTCCTTCTCAAGATTTCTTCCTATACTTGCCGATAACAAAGGGAGTTTTTTCTTTCTAGGGTTTGGGGGTGTCATACACTATTTGGCTTGTGAAGCCCTTTGAGACTGTAACTGTGATTAAGGGCTATACAAATAAAATTGACTTGACTTGAATTCTTACTGTGTCTCCTTTTTCAGCTCTCCTCTCCGATTCCCTGCTGTGTGTGTTGTGATTCTCGAGTTTACCATAATAACCCGTATATGGTAGAAAGCTGCTTCTCTGCTTTCAGAAACCGTTGGGATTTTTTCGATAGGACACACTGTCGATGAGTTAGTTAGTTATTACGGTAATAACAGCGCATGGAGAATCATGTCGCCGACGACAGCTTTGGTATGGCAGTAAAATGCTGTGGTTTAACCAGGTCTCACATAGGCCCAGGATATCTATCCTATTCTCAACCACTAGATCCTGGACCAAGAGTGCTTTAGTTAAAAGCGATCTGGATTCAAAAATCCTATTCTAAGCTCTTCCGTTTTGCTAAGGTTAGAGGGAGTTGAGTTACAACTCAGCTCTAAGGAAGAAGAAGTTGCAATAGCAGTGAGATGTGTGGAGATTAGCGGTAGCCTTCGCCTGCGGGTTTTACACCTCGAGACAGGACGAGGCAGTGCCACAATACTAATGGGTGTGGGTGTAGTATAAACCTCCGGTTTGCGGTGGCCGCCGCCGTAGCCAGCACTAGAAAACGGAGGGACCTCAGTGTCGGCATTACAAGCTACATGACCCAGGCTAACTAGCTTAGCTAACCCACCCAGTATTCTAGACTCTTCAACACTAGATATCATGTTGCTAGCAGGTTCGCAATCACCTGCATACCAGCATGCTGTAGGTGGATGTGTCACGCCTGGCTAAGACATGTTTTCGGACATAATTGAGGCGCCTAACCCAGTGGGGTGAAGGCCGTCACTCATCAGCACGCCAGGGCGGCCCCACATGGTGGGCCAGTTATCCACGAAAGCTAAGCCCGGCTCTTCACTATAGCGTGCCAGCCAACGATTTAGGGACAGTAACCTACTGTAACACTCATCATTACCCCTGGCAGGTAAAGGGCCAGAGAGAATTAATCGATGCCGACACATCTTTCTGGCGAAGTCACACCGCATAACTTATCATATGCTTTGTATACCAAAGTGTCCTTTTTTAGAATGTCCGTATTCAAGTCGCCTAAAAATAATAGCCTCGGAGTTTGTGATATTGTTTGCACAGATGTCTTCAAGCAGTTCATAGAAATGATTTTGGTCCGGAGGCCTGTGACAAACTCTGACCAGTATTGGTTTGCTCTTAGGAAAAATTATATCCAACCTCTAATTCTTCATGGTAAATGTCCGCTCGAATGTTGAAGACAATGTCCGTCCTCGCAAACACACAAACCCCTACACCATTTTGATTTCTATGTTCTTATAATGTGTAATTTTCTAATTCAATTTCTCTGTTGAGTTTCTAAAATGATCAAATATCGGGCTTACTTTGAGCAGCAAGCAAGCAGATTTTGTAGATTTTGGGGAAGCCAGCTCCGGGGTTAGGGGGAATCTTGATCTAGGACACCAACAGGTAGGCTGCAGACATTGGGGATCAAACTCAGAAGCTTTTGGCTGGGAGTTGAACACTATCCTGCCCGCTATATACTACTGGTAACAGCGACAATTGCAGGTTTTCTGCCCGCCTGGATGTTTGAGTTGTTTAGACAATGGTTTATCTAAAGTCTTAAATAAATATGAATATTTATTTGTGCTTGTCTGTTTCCTCTCTCTAAAGCTCTCGCTATGGTGCTGCCGAACCTCACACGGTCGCTGCTTTTCTGGGCGGTAAGACTTGAACTAGTCCGTACTACACACGCCAAGTGTGAAGTCGATCGGATGAGAAAATCGAACGACATAACATACATACAGAGACACCCTAACCTCTAATTATAGTTAGATAGTATGTTGTAGTGTAAACAAGTTGTTTATTTCTTCCCAACTTTCCAACAAACTGATTTTTTGTTTGTTGTTGTTTGTTTCAGGGGCGGCGGCCCAGGAAGTGATAAAGATCGTCAGCCATCAGTTCGTCCCGTTCAACAACACGTTCGTCTACAACGCCATGTCCCAGACCTCAGCCACCTACCAGCTGTAGACGATGCCACCTCCTATCTGGAAAAACCAACCACAGCCGGTGTAACACCGTGTATTGACCAGGGAGGGCCCCACGCCGGCTCCTAATATTGACCCTGGAACGCTATCGTGAATGAGTCCACTTGACCAATACAAGATTTGTTCAGATTGTTTTTTTTATGTTTTATTTTCACCAGAGATCGAGCTGTTCGTCAGGTTTCATTTTGAAGTTTTATTCGTTCTGAAACAGAAAATCTTTGCCCCCATCGTCGAAAGAGATGCAACTACCAATCGGTTATAAAACCCGAACACACTGTAGACCTACAGCCTAGCACACAAGGAGCGTTCAGAAAGCACTTCTCTTTCAAGTTTGATTATTGATTATCTAAACATGCACTTGTCGTTGTGAACGTTAAATAAACTAGCTTCTTTAAGTATGGTGGTGTCGGGACTCTTATTCATCGTCCGACTCGTCTCTATTAGAGGATTTACTTTACTTTGTTTTAGCAGATTAGTTTAACATGGATTTAGAATATGTGAGAGCAACTTTTGTTCGTGTGGGATAGGGTTTGGTTGAAGATAAAGCGATGCCCTTGATATTTATTGTATCGTAGGCTATAGGTTGCTGTCATGTATCATTTATATGGTAATAATGGTATTTATTGTAATACTGGGTTGGGTAATATTGGGTAAATAGTCTCACCCTTATCCGAAGGTGAAGTTATTGTTGATGTCTGTTTTGACCCATTTTCCAAATGGGTTTTGGCTGACTAGCATGTGAGGGACTTCATTAGGTTCCTTAATTGGATCGCACCCCTGATTACGTCTCCAAAACCTAAATGGATTTGTCCCCTTTGGATGAATTGACCATCAGTCACCATGTTTAGTCCCCCAGCAGAGGGCGCTAGTTTAAAAAGAAAAACTGGCAGAGTAGTGAACAGTTCACTGTGATATTTTTGGTTAGAAATCTTATTCCACAAGTTACACTGTTGTACCTCCTCAACTGCTCTGTCATAGATACTCAGGAAACGTTCAAAACAAATACATTAGCAGATCGTAGTGTGTTGTGTATGTATCCACGCTGTTGTTATGTAACTTCTTTATTTGACCTCCTTTTTCTGCTGACTTTGGCTGCCTAGAAACATGCCTTCAGCAGACCCTCAACCCTCTTCCTCTCTCTGTGGTCTCCTTCTTCCTCTGCTCTCATACGCACGGCTCTGTGCTTTACGACATGTCTTTGCCTTTGACAAGGGCAGGGCTCGGTGCCCAGCAGTACTGCAGCTAGCGGCTCCTGTCACTAAAGGTTTCATCACATTAGCGAGAGGCCGGGTTTAATGAGGTTGACGTTGGTCATTTAGATGTGCGCCGCGTCTGGAAGCCAAACCGTATCCCTGCTGCCGGCGGAGGTCTCACTCTCGCTCTCACTCTCTCTCTAGCTCTCTCTCTCAGGTCTGGGGAGACTAGGCCTCTTCAAAGGATTGTCTATAGCCCTGCAAAACAAGCAAGGATTTGACGAGAAGCACAAGGCTGCATTAGAGGAACATTCTTCCCTTTAAGCCTTCCTTTGAACCTCTAGGAATAATCAGAGATACTCAATGTCTGATTATTCAGTTCACCATCACCTTTAATCACCATCTACTCAAGGTTTTACTGTGAGTTTTCTCTGCGGGGGTCTTGATGTGGGAGACATTTGAAACTCTGTGGCGAGTCCTCTTTGAAGGTCAAGATATCCAGCTGTTCCCCGTGCATCAGTCACTCGCTGTGTATGTGTGTGTGTCTGTCTGTACGTGTGGGCGTGTGTGTGTGTCTGTCTGTGTGTGTGTGTGCGCGCGCAAGCGTGTATCTCTGTAGTGCAGGTCCACCTACAGCTGTGTCAACAGCCCCGTGATCTGTGTGATTCAGATCTCTCCAGACATTATCTGCTGCCTTCGTCGTCCTTCTTTCTCTTCAAACTGTCAGGAATCTGCTGCCTTGGTACCTGTCTGGTCTCACATCCCCCTGTTCCCTGGATACCGCTGTTGAAATGTGTTCCTTATAAAGCAGCCACTTAAGTTTATTAAACGCTGCCTTGAAGTGGGGGATTGTGTAATCCACTTTGTGTGATATGTTTCTTATCTAATGTAACCATGTTTCACTATCACTAATACACTCTACTTTACCTTGTATATTCCTATAGCTCCTATAGATACTTCCTGTAGCTGGACTCCAATTTTGGATTGTATCCTTTGATTGTTCTCAGCCTCACTTGTAAGTCGCTTTGGATAAAAGCACATAAGGAAACGTCGTCACTCCACCGATCTAAGTGCATGAACTCACCATGAGGATATTCACAGATAGTATTTGGCAAATGGATTGCATTTATATAGCACTTTTCTCCAAAGCGCCTCACGTATCACATTCACCCATTCACACACCGACGTCAGCCATGCAAGGCAACAGCCAGCTCGTCGGGAGCAGTTAGGGTTAGGTGTCTTGCTCGGGGACACCTCGACACTTGGCTAGGATCGAACCAGCAACTTTCCGGTTGCCAGACAACCGCTCTACTTCCTGAGCCATTGTCGCCCATATTTGTTTGTGGCTTTGCTCATAACTCCAGCACAAACGTTATTTGGTTAAGAGTAAAACATAACATGTCCTAATCCAGTATATATTCCTGTGATTATTTGTCATAGCTAGATAGAAAATACCATTCTATGTTCTTTTAACACACCGTTCCCTTGCCTGTATAACCACAGTCATAAACCACAGACGCCATTATGAGGCAGCCTTCTTTATGTTATTCCCGTTCTTTCTTCGGGAAGATTTAGACGCCATTGTCCTCGAAGGAGGAGAAACACATCTTGTTCTATGGCCTGCATTACCTCACTTTACAACCATTCCCATTGTGTCCGGTGTGTGTCAGGTGAAGCCGAGATGAGCACCAAAGCAGATGTGTGGCAGGATAGCAGTGACTTCTCTCCAAGGAGGAGGAGGAGGACACACTAGAACACACGTGACCCGGCATACCTTTCACTAGGGGGTCCCTTAAGGGACATGTTTGTACGGCCTTGGTTGTGTTAGGGTGAATGTGATGCGACATCAAATACTTTTTGATGAGATTGTTTTCCTCTCTGAGCTTCTCCTTATGTTTCAACATTAGCATCAAAACACCTGCTGTTCCTGTTATGCAATAGGATACATTATATGTTTTGTTTGTATGTAGATACAGATATTAGATATAGGTAGGTCTATATGCTGCGTAGCCTTCGGATTAGCGTGCTAGGATAT
Organism: Melanonus zugmayeri; assembly: GCA_900302345.1. NCBI lineage: Eukaryota > Metazoa > Chordata > Actinopteri > Gadiformes > Melanonidae > Melanonus > Melanonus zugmayeri. Next base: position 7,184 of record OMKN01064149.1, on the reverse strand, counting down.
GCTGTGTGTCTATAGTATTTATAGCATGCTACTGATGGATGTGGAGTAGTGGTTATTATGGGATGTAGACGGCTAGGGGAATCCCTGTGAGCTGCTCTGGACCACATCCAGGAGGTCAGACATTTGCCCGCTGTCTTCTCCTACAGGGGTGTGTGTGTGTGTGTGTGTGTGTGTGTGTGTGTGTCATTGATCTATAATCAATGAGTGAATGAGAAAGCCTGTCTCAGTCCCCCAGGATCAGCTGCTGTTTTATCTTCCAAGAAAAAGAAAGAAAATGGGTTTTTAAATGATGGGATGAGAGAGGAAGAGAGAGACAGAAAGATAAACAAACAGCAGAGAGACAGAGATGGAAAGAGACAGGTCAATGAAGAGACAGAGCGAGACAGCCAGACAGGCAGAAAGAGGGAGACAGAGAGACCTTGTTTAGATTTATTTTACTTTTTGTGCTTTGGCAATGTAAATACGTTTTCCATGCCAATAAAGCCCTTTGAATCTAGAGAGAGAGAGAGAGAGAGAGAGAGAGAGCAGAGTCAGGTGGGCTGGAAATGAAGCACAGACAGACGACGGTGATTGGTCCATCGGACATCATGTGATTTGTAATATAAGAGGTCACATGACCCCTTGTCCTGTTCTACTGAGGTGCCCCAGCTGTATCCTCTGATGGAGAACCAAACATCACATCTGCTGTTAATTAACAGTTAACTAATGGTCTAGTAATCATTTACTAATGGTGTTCATGTTTACTAAGGTATAACCCTATACCAATAATATAATTAATAACTTAATAACTAATGTTAATTAATGGTTAATTAATGTACCCTTAAGTTGAATATTCACCATTTGAAGACATTGAAAGAGATATTGGAATATTAATTTAAATCTTCCAGGTTCGCAAACCCTAAAAGGCCCAGTCCATGTTTTGCTCCACTATGCATTAAAACAGACTGTGGATGTGTGTGTGGTTGGTGTCTGGTTGAAGCAGCCTCACTTGGCCTGAGTCAGGCTGATTAGACTCTGAGGCTGGGTGAGGCTGCACACCTGTGGTGCATCCAGTAATCAAGCCCACAGCATCACTGAACCAGCATCACCACACACACTCAGAACAGAGGGCTACATGTCAGCAGGAGACCACCTGCTCTGCCATCAACACCATTTGTTCATCCTTACAATAAACCGGTTTACAATAAAACATCCACCCGTGTCCTGTCCTTCGGAGGAGCCCTGGAAAAGCCACTGCAGTGGGAGGTAGCAGAGAGATTGCTATACAGATGTTTATTATTATTTATTTTCCTCATTTGAATTTGTCCATCTGGATTGTGTTAATGAGTTGACGTGAAATCCCAGGGTGGATCCCGTCCTTCTGGACCTGGAGTCTGCAGTCAGGAGCAGCAGGGGGTCCGGTGTGTTTACTCCAGCACCGTGGGGGGTGGAGGGGGATTAGGGTATCTAAAGCCCCCCCCCCCCCCAGCAGTGCTAGCCGGGAGGATACAGAGACCAGACATGTCCCTGGAGCTCCTATACCTCATACATCACACACCCAATGTATCTGACAACGTTTACATACTCAACCTCCTCAATGTGCACAACCTCAACGTTTTCCATATTCAATATTTCATGTGCAGTGCACACCCTTGAGCCATGTCATAGTTATGTATATTTATAGTTAAATATATGTAGGTGTTATTCTAATACCTTATATAATACATTACTATTACTATAATCCTATATTGTTATATAGGAGCAACACTAGTCTAACATGATCTAACTATCTCACTATCACTAACTATAACACTAACACATTGACCGCATTTCCCCTCGGGATGAATAAAGTACCCATCTATCTAGTATATTCATATTGCCTTGCTGTACTTTTTGTAGTGTTTTTTGCTACTTTACAAAAACATTTATGTTAATTTTCTATTTTAACACAGTCATTTCTATCTTGAGTCGAGCAATTGTGACAGGAATCAGAATTAGAATCTCATTCTGAATCTCATCAACACAGCATCCTCTTCCTACTGTCCACTCAGAGCCAGAAGTTATGAGCTCCCTCGCCATCGGCTGATGTTGAGAGATTGCAATGGCAACGCGTAGCACTCCTCCCTCTGTGCTCTGACTCCCACCTGAATACAGATTGTAAATGTTAGTGTAAACGGGAACACCCACCACCACCACCATCTCCCGATCTCCGACTGTCTGACTGTACACCCTGAAGATCCCCATATATAGGCGTGTGTGTGTGCGTGTGCGTGGGTGTGTGTGACGACCCTGGCCCCCCATACATAACGAAGGGGCCCCTCAGGATGCTAAGAGGCCTCCCCCTCAGCTCGACCTCGACCAAACCCCTCTACATTAATCTTTATTGTTGCCGTGACATTGGCTGTAATCAATCAGTTGTGGAAACTCAGTCATGTTGAGATGTGAGGGGCAGGGTGCTGAGGCCATCTGCCATGGAGTTCACGTTACGACCCCGCGCTGTGGATACGGCAAAGGTCAGGGTTGGGTTAGATCCAGCAGTCCTACAATGTTATAGCAGAACTTCTGGGGGGAGACAGCACAGATCCTGGGCCGGAAACCAAAATGGAGATATTGATTTGCACGTACACAAAGCTTTCAGAAGGGGATTTTAATAAGTGTATTTCACAGTGTTGGTTAGAAGCCTTTACAGACACTTTTTTACTGTTTACTAGTGCTGGCTGTGTTTGCTGTTAATAGCCAATTACAGATCCCCGCTTCCAACAACATGATTGGTCAAAACAAATATGATGCAAAAGAAAGAGAAACGCCCTGTTCACCCAGATTTGAGCTCGTCTGCCATCAGACTTTCAATATTACAAGACTTTAAATAACAAAGTCTGATTTGTGAGAATAGGTTAGATGTGTTAGATGTGTAAAGTTTTCGTGAGGGTTACGAGGTTTTCAACCAATCATTGGTCAGTGTTGGCTGTAAGGGAGACGGGACACGGGGTAGTTGGAACATAGGTAGAGATCAACCCTTTTCAAAGCAACTCTTAGATATGTTGAAGTCATGGAAAATTAGATGTATTATTGTTAATAGGAATATTTATATGCATTCCCTATGGAGTACTTTGTATAACGTTAACTGTCAGTTTTTGTCTGAAAGCAGGTTTGTTGGAATATGTGGCTGCAGTCCGGTTTGAGGCAGGGTTGATGGTGATTGTAGTTCTTTTGAGGCTGGATGGAGTTTTCTTGCTCATCTTCACCAGATGGAGCCACTCACCGATCCTCTGGAAGACAAGGTGTCTGGTTACACACACGCACGCACGCACACACATACACATACACACACACATATACACATACACATACGCACATACATACACATACACACACGCACATACATACACATACACACAGATACATACACACCATACACACACATATACTCATCATACACACACACACACACACATTCACACCACACACTATATAATCACATATACTCATCACACACACACACACACACACACCGCTCCATGCTGGAGGAATATGTCTTGTAGATGAGGTTCTGGTGCAGGTCCACCCCGCTCTCTCAACACGTAGCCAGCTGTGGGAAACATGATCTTCCTCCGGTTCTCACAATGGAGGAGCACCTCTGTGTGTGTGTGTGTGTGTATGTGTGTGTAGATATTATTCTGTGTGGATTTTGTCTCTTTACATATGTGTGTGTGCATGCGCACACGCGTATGTGTGTGCGCACGTGTGTGTATGTGTGCGTGTACACACATGTGTTTTAGGGTGTTATTGGCTAGAAGAGAGCGGCCAGGTTACATTCTTAACTCCAATGCTCTGGTATTAAGGTGTGTGTGTGTGTGTGTGTGCATGCATGCGTTTCCGTGTGTGCATGTGCATGTGTGTGTGTATGTGTACATGCCTAGGTATACTTTTGTGTTCCCCAGTGCATTATTATTAATCATTCATGTCAGATAGAACTACGGCCCTCAGAGAGACATACCGTGGTTTCAAAACCACTCCTCAAATATGCAGCCTCACATTTTACTGTTTAGAAATACTGAATGAGATGGAGAGAGAGAGAGAGGGGGGGG
>OMKN01064017.1:4542-17211 GCA_900302345.1 Melanonus zugmayeri | reverse complement strand
CACTTCCACATACATGGAACACACTTCCATACATTAGAATTGGGTAAATCTAGCTTCCTCAAACACATGCGGTGTCGCTACATTTTGGACTCGTTTTGAGTGCGACGGTACCTGCTGTCCACTGCCCTTCTCCAGCCTGTCAATCATGTCTTCGAACTGCAGTGCCGTGATCTCCATCTTCTTCTTCAGCTTGTTCACAAACGTCTCATCGTCCGTGTCAAGGTCGTAGTCGGGCTGCTCTGTGTCCAGACAGAAAGCTGAAAGGGGATATGAGGGAGGGAAGCTGTTAAGAGGAGAAACTTAAGCCTGAAGAAACAGGAGTCAACAAAACCAACACCACTTCTAATAGCACTGGCAGAATAGGCTTGTGAGGATTTCATGAAATTCCCGGTCTGGGAACAATAAAGTCTTATTAGAGTCCGACCGATATGATTTTTTGCCACTGATACTGATTTGGGAGAGTCCTAGCCCACCGATAACCAATGTTTTGACCAATGTATTTTTTATTACAGTTTCTATATTTGAGAACATTTCTAACTAAATAAAAATAAACATAACTTTTTGATTTACATTAAAAAAAAAAAGATTAAATTAAATATATACTGTACATAAAACTTCGATATATGAAAAGAACATTTCACTTTAATTATACAATGAACAAGCAACCAAGTAAATATAAAATACACACATGAATTGAACTTTTTACTAAACTGCTATAGTAGTTTAAGTAGACTTTAAGTACTGCTGGGCGATATGGCCTAAATTTGATATCACAATATTTTTTTGCCTAATGTCGATATTCGATATGACTCGATATTTCTCATATTAAATGAGAAATGTATAAGTAAGTAAGAGTTTATAAGTAATATTCCTGTATAAAACTGAACCAGACCAAATTGATTTAGATTATAAACCAGAATGTTTATTTAGCAATTATAAAAAAGAAATAAAGACCGGTATTGCAAGTATTTAAAAATACAAGGTATTAAACAACTCTTGAAGGTATGCTCTTCTATATTAACCAAAATTGTAAGGGTAACCCTAACCCTACTAACCCTAACCCTCAAATACCAAAGTACAAAAATAAGTCAAGAACAGATAATGCCACCATAAGATATGGCTTGTAAAACAGAGCTTGAACAAACTCGTTTCAATCCATTTTCACTAATTAGTGCTAAATAACAAGCTTAACAGCTACAACACCATTTGGTATGACAGATAGGCTATAACATACACGCCAGAGGTTATAAGAGCTACTCAGCGGCAGGGCGGAGTCTCCGCCCCTTAGGAGCGCTGCCACGGAAAATGAAAAGTAAGAGCAACAAAATCTTGTGTGAAAACTTTGTAGTTTAGAAAATAAAACTCGATGTTACCCTTTCCATATCGAGCATTATTAAAATATCGATCGAATCGAGGTTCACGATATATCGCCCAGCACTAACTTTAAGTAGATGGAAATGCGCTCTGTGCCTTTAAGTTAGTTTAGTTAAGAGTTGAGCCACATGTTTTCTGACCGTGTCAATAAGTTTAGACTTAAAAGAAGACTAAAGGAATGTGGAATAAATGAAACATCACTTTAACAAAAGGAGAAGGAATCAGTGGGATCACTGTTTATTGGAATGGGTGAGGCCAACACACTCACTCTCACACTAAGGAAAGGAGCTATAATGGATAATACTATAGACTGTATGGATAATACAGACCCAACACCGATTTAATATAACATATAATCAAATGTAATAGTTTCGCCTGTGATACACTCGGCACATATCCTTATGCGCAAGGACAGCTGCGCTGTTCCCGGGTCCTCTAGTGGGAACCAGCGGCTGTGGCACACAGGAGAAGTTTGCCTTCAGGGCTTTCTGCCAGCGGCTGTGGTAACGAAGTTTTGGAAAACAAATAATGAGTAACAGTTCCATGATCATTATTGTATTGTGTGTGTATATAGAATATTTTTACTGATTGTTCATGAAACTGGTTCGATCACCAACGTACGCGTGTGCACCCGCACGCCAGTTATTACGCGGCTTATGACTGGTGAGAAATTATATTATGTGTATAATGGACTGTACCACATATTCAAAAGTCAGTGTTGAGCATGGTTTGTAGTCCGCTCTACTTTTTATACTGAATTGGGACACATCGGCTGCATAACTGCCGATGTCAAAAAAGTCAAATAATGGCCAAAATGCCAGCCAAACTGATGGGCTGGGCTCTATATCTTATATTGATTGTCGTTTAGTTTGAGTTAGAGTTGTGTTTCACCGTTATTGTAGAACATTGTACATATTTGTCTTCTCTCTCCCTTTATACAGCCCTCAAACATTTTGTCAATCAAGTTTTTTGTGTACATCATAAGATCCACCGATATTACACATTGTTTTTCGCATATACACACCAGAGGTCGCGCTAGGATTTTAACCTGCCGGCCGATGATATAATAAAAATACATTAATTAAAAAGAAATGTCAATAGGCCATATTGGCCCTTTTCCCGCTATCCATACATTTTGGCTGATATTGGCAGATGCAGTGCTACTATAGCCACCTGTCGTCTAGCTAGCCTACGTCTATCCAGTCTTCCGCGAACATTGTCAGCCTCCATCGTGGAGCCTGCAGCCGGCCCTCTCTGAATTTCCCACAAAGCGGTCCCAGGGCTCTGGGTGCTCCTCCATAACCACACTCTCTCCCTCCCTCCCTCTCCGTGTTGCGGTCTCTCTCTCCCTCTCGTGTTTGTGCAAACACTTTGAGACAGCAGGATGCCTCTGGGATCAAACACCTGAGCACAGGCATCCCACAGGGCGAGGCATTCACTTACAATCAACTCAATCAAGCTTTCTTACGCACACACACGCAGACACATGCAAGCATGCACAGCTCGTTCATCACGCCAACAGGCTGAGCTTTACAATTCCACAAACTCACATGTACACAAACATTCAAAGCCACACACTTCTATATCTATCTATAGTTTTTATCTCATTCTAGCTTCATATCTCATGCGTTACATCGGTCAAACTCTCTCATAACACACACACACACACACAAATGGGAAAATATAGGCAACACCTTCTCAAACAGCAAATACAACCAATGTATTCAACAAATGTTAAAAACAAAACCTTTTCAAACAAATTCCTTCTTAGCTTCTCAAGACCACTACCATCTTCTACAACAGCAGCAGAGACATAAACAACCCATTGACAACATCGTCATAATCTCGGATCCAGCAGTCCTATGTTATTGCAGAACTTCGGGGGGGGGCAGTGCAGAGCCTGGGCCGGAAACCAACAACTGGAAACTACGCCTTGTTTCCCCGTTTCGTTTCTACCGAAAGAAAACTCATTGGCGTGAGCGGATGAAGCTTTCAGAAGGGGATTTTAGTACGTGTATTCCTACAGTGGTCAGTCCACACGGTGTCAATTTGAAACCTTTACATGTTTTGATTGGTCAAAACAAAAAAACGCCCTGTTCACCCAGATCTGACCTTGTCTGCCATCAGACTTTAGATATTAACCCAACGTCTTATCTGTGAGACTACCGTCATCACAACACAGGCAGACCGCGGCCTACTCACGCTGTATGTGAATGAGCTGCTTTGGCATCTTGAAGTCCCCGGGGTAGAGGGACTCGTAGTAGGCAATGTTGCTCTCCGCCTCTGGCACCGGGATCACCATGCTGTCGCGCTTCTCGCCGTACACCTGCTGTGCCGAGATGGCCCGCTGGAGATGGTGCTCCTGGAATGGGAGAAGGAGAAGTTTCAGCCAGGGATGTTTTACTAACGTTATTTAATATATTTAGCAGATCATCTTAAAATAAACAGGAGCAGGTAGGGGGTTAGGCATCTCGCTCAAGGACCCCTACAGGTAAATTGACAAACATTGGGGTTCAACCCAGCACCTGGGGTTCAAACACTAACCACAAGACTCTCTTGGCCCTTGCTTACAGTCTTAAAGTTCACAATCTACATCAGCTAACGGTGAAAATACATTTCTAAACTTTATAAACAGATACGGCCCATAACTGGGATCATTTGGCCCACAGTAGCTTCAAAATACATGTACCTTCACAATTTAGGTTTGTATATGCTTGTTTTTTTTATAAAGTAGAATTTGAAACCAAGCGCACCAAGTTAATGTTTAGTCTGCCAGCACACCTTCGCAGTTCTGCACAAACCAATTGAAAATGCTCTGCACCCAGTTACACTGACACCGTACATTAAAGTTGAATGCATAGGGCCATTAAACAGAGTGTTACAATGTATATTTCAGTGCACATCCTGTAATCCTCAAGATTATACAATGGCCCCTTGGATTCAGTTACTTTGAATTTGTTTTAGAAAATGTTTATTCTGCTGTCGACTGCATAATTGCAATTAAATAAAAGTTACCCACAAGGATAGATGGAGAATGTGCAATTCTGGCAAGGAATTCAACCAATTAAAATCCTTTCAACCATGGAGAAATGGAAAAATACAGCAATAGAACTCTTAACCTGAAAGAGTCACTTATTCACAAAGCAGTGAGGGAGTGAGATGGGAAAGCAAGCAGACCCCGTGCTTGTGCTCTTACAGATTTGACATTACATTCCTGACGCATGGCAAGATAAATTCCTTGTCTAAGACTAACAAACAAGTGATATTTATGCGTCGGTTACTCACAGGTCGGGCAGTAATTGTTTTCCTCTTTACTCAGAAATTCATCAACCATTTTCTATCAATTAATCATGTTCTTATAAACATCCAGACACTAGCTCGGGGTTTTTCCCTGCATAAAGAATTAGGAGGCGGGTGTCTTCACAGAATAGGGGAAACAAGTTTGCGACTTGGAATCAAATCACTTGAGACTTGACCTCGAGATTTGGAACAATCTTTATTTTTTACGCGCATTAACATTAAGGAAAAGAGACCAGACTGTAGTCAATAATCATGGGGGGTCCCTTTGCAAAGGTAATGAGGGGAAAGTGGGCCTTCGATGAATGGCACACAGGTAGGAGGTTTTTGTTTTACAGTGGTTGGGACCATACTAGAAGGATTTTTGTTGGAGAAATAATCACCGTTGTGGGTAGGTAGGCTTGGTAGGGGGGGTAAGCCGGGTCTAACAGAGGTTTGGACAACATTGATTGTCCAAACCAAGAAGCACAAATCATTAATATAATTTCTATTTCCCACACCAAGTCCCATCTGCGTCGCCCCTCCCATTTCCACAACAACCCCGGTCTCATCAAAGTTTAAGAGCAGCAGATGCAAAGATGACATCTATTCCCCCCCACCACACACAGTCTGTTCACTCAACGTTCTCCCAGAGGAACAAATGGAACGATTCCCATGCAAGTTACCGTGGCAACCAAAGTGTGGCCCAACAGGTGATGGAGGAATGCTGAGGAAGGACAGTCTCCTCTTCAACTGAGGAGCACAAACACCATTTCCTTTCACACTTCCAACACATTACCTTGACGATAATAATGTGCTGTACAATCAATAAAAGACATTCAATATGCAATAATGATGATCGTTACTCTGATCAACACTACAACCAAAACCACTGCAGTTCATTAGCAGAAGCATGCTATACTTTTGCTAATGATGAACTGCAGGGTAGCATTGTGGCTAGAGGATTTGATCCCTGATGTCCACAGCCTAACCTGTAGGCATCCTTGAGTAAGATGTTCCAACCCCACCTGCTGAGTGCTAAATAGTAAAACAGAGTCAAGATATTGGAAGTAGGCCAAGAGTGATGTGTTCCCATTGAGAGGTCAGTGCCTTACAGGCGGTCCGTCAACACAGTGTGTCTCGCTGGGCAGAATGTAGGTCAGGCTGCTAAGCCATGTGTGTAGTTCTGTAGTAAAACTGCCTGTTTACCTCATCTGTCACTCCATTACATAACGCTGTCTCTAGTGTGCCGTGTACGTGTACAGTTGGACAGGGTGTGTGTGTGTGTGTGGGGGGGGGAAGCCGGCGGGAGATTTCTGCTGATTTTACAATGCTTTTTTGTTTGTTGACACTCTTCAGCAGCCATTGGGGGGGGAGGGGCAATGTGACCAATCACAGAAGAGGGGAAAGGTCAACAAAGTGACCAGGCAGAGAAACTGACAGAAAGCAGATTTGTTGGCCTAGTGTAACATTACAAAAAAAATGTGCTGCTTATCATAAAGCAAGACAGAGTTCAAGGTTTATCCAGCCAACTCTGTACAACACATGGCTTTCCATCACGGTCCAGACAAACAAATAACTAAACTAGCTCAATGATGACACAATTATTTGGGGTTGAAAGCATCTACTAAATAGGCTTAGCTATTGATGATTCAGCCTCATCTCAAAGAGCATTGGTACAGGTGAGGGGAAAGGGCCAGAGTAAACAACAATTAGGCTATTCAATTATTATTTACATTTTAAAATCATCATGCATCTGTTCATTGAAGTCACTGAACTGCTACTTTGACATTCATATAATTAGTAAGTGACAAAACATTTGTATCGAATTAGTTTAACTATTTTATTTTACAAGCCACCTGGGTTCCTGCTGTCAGTGTGCCGAACGTTTAGATTTTAAGATGATGGCAACAGCATCTGCACATCAGCCAAGAACGTTTGGATAAAAGAAAACCGGGATTAACTATGTGGCTTGAGGTTAAACTGCAAAGTTAAAGTTTCTTTCATGCGACTCGGTTGAACGCACCCACGGGTGAGTCATTGCTGTAGCGATGTGTAGTCTACCAAAAAACACAAGTCGCTACCATTATAATTATTGTTATATTTCGTACGCATGGGCGTCCCCCTCCCCCCATTATTATTAATTATAATGCATGTAGCCTATGTACTATAACTATGGAAGACCCAACAGAGTAGTTGCATTATCCAACTAGTCAATATGACACAATGAAGGAACTACGCGTCTCCTCCGCCATACAAAATACTAAGTAAAGTGCGGCGAATACAGCACAGCCAGAGTGGAGACAACACATGGTGGAGCTGTCAACTCCACGCCACTAGCTGTCAAACGGCCCCGGGCTCAGCGTCGCCCCCTGGCGTCCGTCCGCCGCCGCTACACTACGCTAAAGGCCCAGCCCAGGTCGTCTCTCCACAGAGAAAGTCAACAAAATGGTGGAGGAAACACAAGTCACGTGACCCCCTTTGTGCTTTCGGGTGCGATTTGGAGCGACGCCGTTTAACGCAACATGGGCTTTCGGTTAAACGCGAAATCGACGGGGCCTTACGATAACGTTTGTGGCGAAACCGGGTCGTAATATGCGGTATACGTCGAGATCCGTCGTGTGCACGGAAAAGAGTAGCAATGGCGGCCATTTTGCTTTAGCCTGCGCAGGCAGCACAGTAACGCCTCTTGAAATTAAAAATACTGCAAAGTCGATCCATCAGAAGTGAAGCAGCAATCAAACATACCGATTCCTCCTCTTTTTCCATGCCGGTTGGCATTTGCGGCACTGCCCGGTTGATTGAGGCATATTCGTGCAGATCGGGCAAATCCTCGCAGCGGAAAACGGGCAGAGGCTTAGTAGCGTCCAGCGCCCGTGCCCGAAACGACAATTTACTCATTTCTCCTATAATATGCAATACAGCATAAATCTATCTGATCTGCCAAGATGAACAGCAGCTCTGCTTCGAGATCTCATGGATGAATCTGTGGCGTTCTCCGTGAATCGATCGATCGGGGGGAGCGGGCTTCAAGGCTGTGCAGCAGTGCGAACAGAGCCGCGCAGGCCCGGGTCTCGGTCGCTCTCAGTCGGTCTCCCTTTTCCCTGCGATCCGCTGTTACTCCCTGGTTCAATACGCCATGACAAACATGGCGGACATTACAAACTCGCACAGCTCTCTGCTCGTTTCCTAGCGGCCCAACCCCTCAATCACAATGCAGCCATTCCCACGCAGTTTCGTACGCGTGCGCGCTCGCAGAGCCCTTGGGATCCGGAGGAGAGAGGAGGGGTGCACCGTGCACCCCACCGATGGAGGGATGCTGATAAGGGTCGGGGTATATAAAGTTTTCATACCGCAGGCAACCAAACTTTTGTGGACCAATCGGATGACTTTGAACCTCTTTTAAAAAAAAAAATAATAATAATAAAAAGACGTGAAAATGCCAATAATACAAAAAATAATAATATAATGATTAGGCTATCGTATTCTATTATTATCGTGTTATAATTATTCTTAAGCGGGGATATATCAAAACATACCAATTATAGATACATTGATAAATAAATAAGGAATGCATTTTATACTGGTAAATAAATATGCCATGCAATACACTTGGATTGTGTCACTCGTGTTATTTAAACGGAATATACAAGACAGGCAAAAGGAACGCGCCATCTGATTAATATGGACGGACCAATTGTTTGGACATGTCGCCACCATGTGGTGGAAACGTGACCTTGCGGGAGCCACCGTCTTGATTGTTAGACAACTTTATATGAACTTGACAATTACCCCAAAAATATGAAAATGCGACATGAAAGCTATGAAAAGAAATACCGATAGGCATTTGACTATGAACGCCAATAAGAACACAAAAACAGCTACTACTGCCAGGACTTGTGTTTGTTTGAGTGGCTTATAATAAAACACAGAACAGCCATTGATACCAGGATCAGGACTCCAATCAATGCAGTTTTTCCAAGTCCAAGCTAATATTCAGCCATGACTTATATTTTAGATAACACTAAGCTATGCTTTCTGAAGTCCAACACAACACACTCTTGCCGGTACTCCTCTCTCCAACTCTCACTTACGTTTCCACTGTTCTCTGGAGGCTGAGACGCTCTCACTCAATACTGAACCAATTTCAAAAATTGTTGTTCGCATTAGTCACTTAGAAATGTAAAACATCTGTGGCCACTGTGTTATTCACTGTGTCCATGGAAACAACGATGAACGCAACCATTAAAAGGTATGGTTTCCTTAAACAGAAAAGATAGTCTGTTTACTACATCACTGCATAACTCAAAATGTTCAGACAAGCTCACTGGTTAATTGTGATGCTATGTATATATGCAATTCAAAGATATTGCCACATTTTCTTTCAACCTAATTTGGCCGTGGATGTCCGGATTTGGTACAATTATAAAAGGCACTTGGGGAAGAGCTGTTTTACAGGCTGTGACATACAGGCAGAGGCAGCTCTGCATAGGAGTGTGCGTTCAGCTGCACGCCATACTTCTTGCTTTGCTTTCAACGACATTAAAGGATAAGCACAAACAAGCACTTTTAGACACGTACATTTATGGTCGCTATTTCCCCGATGGGTTAGAATGGAGATGTTACACGGCTGTGTACTTGTTCAATACCGGACCAATGTCAACAATTCTTGTCTGCATTAGTCAGAAAGACCCCAAATGGTGGGAAAATGAGGCCCAGGTTGAAAACTCCTGAATTTATCCTTTAAGCTCGCTCTGGCCTGTGCTCTCTCACAGTGGTAGACATTTTGGCTGTGCTGGCTGCCTGCTCCAAACGCCATGAATTTTTTAAATAAAAATAAAAAATATATAAAAATAACATTTATTTAAAACAATAGTGGCAATAGAAAATATGTTTCCATACTCTTTTCTTTTTTCCATACTTACCCAGACCTGGAAATTACTAAAATCAAATTCCATACTGCGTAGGAACCACCCCCAGCTTCCAATTAAATCTGAAATGAGCAAATTGCATCCTTCCTACATTTGTCCACCCCTGATAAATGTTTACTTCGATATAGTCATATTACAGAAGCCATGATGCACTCTTTCATACATTGTGGTTTAAGTGAAATATCTCTCAATCTGGACCTGTACGCTCAGTGCATTATGTTACAAATTTACCTTCAAGGTGGGGGATAACTCCTTCCATGGCTAGAGGTATTCCGGTCAAAGGATCCACTCGATATGCATTATTATCCATCTGGAAACAGTGTAGGCCTTCTGCATGGGGACAGTAGAGCAAGTGTGTGTAAGACAGTACTGGAGACCATCCAACTATCATTGTATACATCAAAATATACTGTTCATTTGTGAGAAACACTTGATATTGTTTGATATGTACACCATGTTAAAAAAATATACAGAGCCACAGAATATATTACTACAATATATGAATGTAAATTACTATGCCAAACGTGGATTCCTTAGTTGCCCATATCCACAATTGTTTACTTAATTGGCAGTATTGCAAGCATAACTTTACCAAATGTTATATTACTGTAATTTACTATGAAAACAAACACCCTGTTGTCCTTATCCTCACTTTTTACTTGAAATGGCAGTATTGGAAGCATAACGTTAATAAATGTACCCCATAATAACAATGTAATAACTCTTCTTTAACACAGTACAAGTTTTACCGAGAGAGAAAAAGGGGGGCGTCTGATAAATGTCAAGCTGTAATTTAACACCACAAGGTGTGTTTAACAGCAGAATGACACGACAAGGGCAACACCACCAAAGCCCAAATACATTTCAAGCCCCCTCAGAAAAAATAACATAGAATCCAACGGAGAACTGTTCATTTGAAACCAGTTGAACTGGTTTAAAGCCCTGTGGTTGTACCTCACAGCTGTGTTTGCACTGGGGAACTGAGGCTCTAGCTGACAGCTACACTGCTAATGTTAGCTCTGAGGCTCAGCAAACCCTCACTCCCACAACTCATCACTTTAGTCTCGGTGTAGATAGTTTCAACGACGACCCGGCAAACACCTTTTTATAAATATATGCCGTCCATTCCCCACTCGATGGTAATAAACCATTGAAGTAAAGGGTGCAACTTACCTGCTAGTAGCCACCAAGCCACAAGGGAGGGCAGCAATGATCTCCTGGTTGTCATGCTAGTGAATGCTATGCCTAGGCTGAGAGAGGATCCTGAATTGTAAAGTTATCCCGGTCTACCGCAACGCCATTTCCGGTCTCTTACTTCCTATGAGCTGTGTACGCCAGTTAACAGAATAAGAACGCGTCAAGAAGAACAACAACGACAAGAGAATAAATATGAAAAATGATAAAGTAATATCCGAAAGGTGTTACGGACACGGATATCCCTCCACTGGAAGTCCCTCTCTCTCGCCGCTAAACCTATATAACTGAAAGTCCCGCCCTCTTTCTCGCCAATAGTGCTCATCCCTCATCCAGCATCCCGTTCCTGACGTATGGGATATGGAAAGCCAAGCAGCTGACAACACGTTAACAACGCGCAAACAACACGTTAACAACGTGTGATCTCAGACCAATTTCACATAATTCTGAGCCATTTGGCCACTTGTCCAGTTTGTCATAAGTTCCCATTGGCTGCTGAGCAACAGGGTTAAACCATTTCTGTAAGCCTAGGGGATGCCTACCACAATTTAACATGCTCAGACCAGCTCCCCTCAACTAACTTACCTCGGCTGGCCCGGCTGTTACCACCATCGCTAAGAGGACGCAAAGGTTGCTCAGCTAAGTCACAGGTTGTTTTTGAAACCGTATATTATACTAGTAGTACGTACTGATTTGGCCAAAATGTAGTATGCTAGTGTGAACAGAATCTGTAGTATGCCAAATACCCGGATGTCGTACTGATTCGGAAAAAATCTCCAGAATGGCCCAATCCCAATGTCCGTCCTAAGGACTAAGCCCTGACAGACTTAAGTGACGTCAGCTGGTAAGTGATTGAGTGGGAGAAGGGCTCGAGATGGTATAAAGAGGAATGGGACAGCCCCCTCACGTTACCCTGACACCAACAACAAGTGCAGCCACGTTTCTCAGCATTGTCTTTCACAATTCCGGGAAACCCCCTGGTAACCAAGGTAAACCATATGTAGCATCACAACGCTATGAACTGTGGGAAATTCCCTCGGGCTAAGTCTGCATCGATGCAGACATACGGAAAGTCTGCATAAAATGCTCGAAAATGGCCACGAGAGCCCTTGTGCACAGTGGGACAGCCCTAAGCCCTCGCACACTTTGCGGGAACGTGCCTCAAAGTCCATGAGTCTGTGAGTGCGGACATTTGGATTGGGCCTATGCATCCGACCAGACTTCTCGCATACTTGTGTCCCACAATGCAACGCGCTGGAACAGCCGCAAATTAGGCAACTGCTTATTCTTCTTGTTCTGCGTTCTTTTGGCAGCACTTTGGCAAGGCAAAATGTGGGCCAACTATTCAAAACATACTGTATATGAATTGCTGAGGAATGTCATCACCACTGCACCAGCAGCCGCCTCTCCCTCCCCCGCTTCCCCCACCCAGCTCATGAGCCATCACTGCAGCATCATGTTTAAATTAAATGACAAACATTGAGACTATTGAAAAGAGCAAGCACTCCAAAAACAGAGGGATTCCTTATTAAAATGTATTGATCCCAGCCCCGGGAGTTTTAGGAAGGATGCACCTTCAAAACTTTTTGCGAAGTTTTGCGGAGTTGACTGCTTTGAGTAGACGTCTAGCAGCTGGAAGTAAACCACTAGACGCACTAGACCACTAGACGCACTCCGGTTCACCTGTGACAATGGGATGAATCAGTTTTTCCCAATGCTTTTATAGCATTAAGAGCGCTTCTCACCCTCCCTGTTTCAGTTGCTTCAGGATAATTATTCAGCCATATAATATGTTTATTGAAATGTGGTGATATCTGTATATATAGAGCCCCAGAGGCAGCTCTGTTGTTCTGTCCAGTAAAAACATGAAGCTTCACTTTCCATCCAGACAAAC
>OMKN01063743.1:2209-13333 GCA_900302345.1 Melanonus zugmayeri | reverse complement strand
CCCCTGTCCTCCCGGTCCAACGTGTCCACTCTGGAGGTGATCATCCCTGAGAGAGAGACAGGCAGACAGATAGAGAGAGACAGAGAGACAGACAGAGAGAGAGAGAGAAAGAGAGAGAGAGACAGAGACAGAGAGAGAGAGGGAGAGAGAGAGAGAGACAGAGACAGAGAGAATCCATTGGTCAGAGAGCAGACAGCGTGGCAGCCACAGGGACAATAACAATACCTGAGCTTACTTCCTGCCTCCCCAGGAAGTCCACGTCAGACAGGAGAGGAAATTCTAGACGCATGGAAAATGGAAGGCGAGGTGGAGAAGAGAAAGGAAAACACAAAGTAAGTGTGTGAGGGAGAGAGCAAGAGAAAGAGAGAGAGACGGGAAGTGTGTGTGTGTGTGTAAGTAAATCCAAGAATGGGAAGGAAGGGAAAGTGATTGTGCATCACAGGAAATATTGGAGAGTCTGGATTCACAGCACCATGCCGGGAGGAGGAAGAGGAGGGCAGCTCTTCGCCACACACAGGAAGTACGGAAGCCCATGTGGTATAAATGGTTGGAGAATATACCTTGTACCTTTCTGGTTCTCATTTCCCTCAGATCCTTACCCTGATCTTCACCTTACTGAGTGTGTGTGTGTGCATTAGCATGTGTGTGTGTGTGTGTGTTGGCGTGTATGTGTGTGTACCAGAGGATCCGTCATCGGTGAAGAAGTGTGCAGCCTCCAGGGCTGACTCCGCCTCTTCAGGACACAACACTAAACAGAAAGAAATCATCACCATCACCATCACCACCACCACCACCACCATCATCATGATAGAGAAACAGTCACAACAAGAAACAGGTTTCTCCAAGATCAGCTGAATGAATAACAATAACGCCCGAAGCAATTCTGCCTCATCTTATGAAAACATAGTGTGTGTGTGTGTGTGTGTGGGTACCGACCTATGACTGATTTACAAGGCACTTAGTTACACGGTAATAAGCTGGTACTTTATTAATGAATTAATCCCAGATGGGAAATGCAAATGTCATGTGTACAGTAGAATAATATATTTTATGATGGAAAACTAAAAATAGACTGAAAATAGGTTTATAGACACAATAAGAGCAAAAGACACATTTGGTCCTGGGTCCTGCTCACCTGGGTTCAGGTGGAGTTTGTACAGAAGCTTCAGTTTCTCCGTCATGTCTCCATGGTACATCCCACCTGTAGCGCCAGACATGCACATTGTAGTCCCAACCTTTTTAGTCCCATATACACCCTATATATATATAATATATATATATGTATGGTGGGGCTGTATATACACATTGTCCCATTCAAATAATCTGAAATATTTTGTGCTATTACATATATTATATATCATTGGAAAGGGTAATCATTTCTGCATCGAGTGGTGGGATATGTAGAGATAATCGTGCATGCAGTATTGTGCAGGATGTCCAGGAAGGGCAGGGGGGTCATTTGCAAAATTCACAAAAGGACACACACTCTACTTAATCTAACACATGGAGCCTGCTCACCGGACCTGAACCACATTGAGTTGCTATGGGAGCAGTTGGGGCAATACAATGGCCTAGGACCGGTTGGTCCGCTCCATGCGACACAGATACATGCATCCATGCTCAGGGTGGAGACACAAGTTACTGAGCAAACAGTTCTTGGCAACCGGTGTTGATGGAAATAAATCTTATGCCAGTTACCGTTCAATGTGTCATTGTTGATTTACAACACGGTAGTTTGTGCATTTCGTAATTACCCCCTTGCCATTTCTGAACTTCCTGTACAATACTGTGTGTGAATATCCCCAAATATCCCAGCATTTGATGCACAAATGCATACTCTTTCCAATGATATATCACATATATGTATTAATAGAAACCACTAGAAATTATTGCAGATTATTTGAATGGGACGGATCAGATTTAAATAATTTAACAAATATTTGTTGTTGTCGTTATATATATATATATATACATAATTATTATTATTATGATTATTTTATAACAAAAGCAAAATCTGAATCTTTACTAGTATCCCCTGGAACCTGCTCACACACACTCTATATCCAACAGCTGGAAATCACTGCCCTACACCTGGCTGCAGTACTTCACACAGCCACAAGGGGGCAGTAGAGTGTAGTGGCCTCACACCTGTAAATTCACACACACTCACTCAGCCCGGTGACAAACTCCTTGAAGTTGACGAGGGCGTCCTTGTTGCGGTCCAGCAGGCGGAAGAGGCGCGCGGCCAGGATGGGTGTGTGCGCCCCGCACACCCACGGCGCCAGCGCCCCGAAGAGCTGGCAGAACTGGCCCAGGTCGATGCGGTACTGCTCCAGGTAGGGCAGGCTGGGGTCGTGGCGGTCAGCCGCCGCCGAGCTCCGGTCGCCCCAGTAGCAGCTCATGATGTGCTTGGCCTGAAGGGGACGCGGTGGGGAGGGGAAACCGGTTCTTAAAATGTCTAAAAAGCAGGGTTTAAAAGCGTTTATAAATGTCGAATAGATGCGTTAAAGGATAACGTCTGGATTTTTCACCCTGGGCCTCATTTTCCCATCCTTTGGTTCTAACTGAGTAATGCGGACGACAGTTGTTGACATTGGTCCAGTATTGCGCGGGAATGCAGCCGCGAAGCGTCTCCATAACCCCCCGGGGCGATGGCGCCCGTCACTGTACGTCCTCTAAAAGTGCTTGTTTCA
Source organism: Melanonus zugmayeri (assembly GCA_900302345.1). NCBI lineage: Eukaryota > Metazoa > Chordata > Actinopteri > Gadiformes > Melanonidae > Melanonus > Melanonus zugmayeri. The sequence goes on along the minus strand of OMKN01063743.1, from coordinate 10,640 downwards.
CCGCTGACAGACTCAGATTGTTACGCGTTTGACAACATTATGGAAAGGATCCCTACAGGGAAATACAACTTCTTCTGATGCCAAATGATGAGAAACCGAGGCCCAGGTTGAAAAAACCCGAAGTTCTCCTTTAAATCCCAAGGGACTAAAATACATAGAAATAAATAAAGAAGTAAAGGTGGTGTGAAGGGAGCAGCTGCTGCGCTTCACTGCCTGAGTCAGGCCTCCGTGACGTCAGCCTCTCACCTTGAAGAGGCAGTAGAGCTCCTCCAGCTCCTCGATGCTGAAGGCCGACTCCGTCATCATGGCTCGCACCTGTGGAGACCCCAGAGATTAACCCCCTCCGTGCCGACACTCATCACCGCAACCTTATTGGTGCAGATGAAAAGGTTTAGGTTGGCGTAATGGTTATGAGTGTGTGTCTCTTATGTCGTCCAATCATAGTTCGATGAGTTTCACTTCCTATTTGCACCACGTCTGACCGCGACTCATTTTAATGGAGGAAAAGTTTATTATTGATTAAAACGGACCAAACAGTTCAGGTGTGAAACCCTGAATAAAGTACATGAGCAACAGTACTGCAGTACTTTATGTGTTTATGGTTGCTGCAAATCAAATTGCCCTTCTGGGACAAATAATAAACTTGAATCTTGAATCTACTTTCTCTCCGGTACCAAAAACATCCCGTCACTCGGTTTTCCTACCGCTAGCAGATCACTTACCACGCTCCTCTTGGCCGTGTCCTCCAGTGATTGGATGACCTTTAACCTCTGTTTGAACCTCATCTGCTCAATGACGTCAGAGCGCAGACTCCCAAACTTCTGTTTAGAGATGAGACAAGGTATGGGCAAGGTACGCCAACATCAACTTAAAGACCAGACCAGACCAGGGGTCTTCAATCAGGGGTTGGGGCCTCTACGTGGTCCAAGGAGGTCCAAGTCTAACCTCATAGGAGGATTTGATGAGGTCGAAGACGTCGATCTCAGGCGGCGGTTCGTTGCCGCTGGTCAGCAGGGCGTGGAGGTGGGGGATGGGCGGAGACACCGTCTGCTTGTTCACCACGTTATCCAGATACCTAAGGAGGGAGGCAGGAAGTGACATCACAGCAGTCAGCCGATGACGCCAACCGACACTCAAGCAAGCCAGTGCTGGGCGAATCGTCCCCCTCTATTGCCCCCTACCTGCCAAGAATGGTCATGGCTTCTCCTTCGTCATTGCAGGCCAGCAGGGCGTCCATGTTGTCATGCAGGACGGCCAGCGCCACCTAGAGGAAAATCAGATTCCCAGATTACACACCAGGAAGTTTAGTCTGACCAATAGGACATCAACCAACCAGGCCGATGGCCAGTCCGTTACCAGGGACGGACTGGCCATCGGGAGATTCGGGATGATTCCCAAGCGGCCGGTGCAATCATTTTTATGGGCCCCCCCTACTGTCACCCCATAAAATATATAATATATATATATTCAAATAAAATGAGTGTGGGTTACTGAACATAACTATTAATTAGCTGATAACAAATTCAGTCGATTCACGTTCAACAGATAAAGTTCCATCGGTAATTAAAAATATATATTAATTCATTTATCAATTTAATTCAATGCAGATTGCTATGGAATGGACCGACGGCCATTCAGTAATTCTCCAGAACTCACAGGTGGCCGGTCCACCCCTATTAAACCAAACCACCTACACGCCATCCAACAGAAAAAAACAGAAAAAAAGGAGACCAGACAGACCAGCAAATAGGCTGGTACTCAAACTACTCAACTCATTCTCATGTCACTGCAACCTTTTTTCGCTTCATGCAGGCTCTTGAAAATACTACTTCCTTCCATCCAAACCCAGCTTCGCTAGATAGAAGCAGAATTTTGTAATTATCTTTTTAATTAAAAAAAATAAAATTGAAGAAATATTTCAGCACACCACTTGTGTCCTTGCAGGGCGGGGCCGGCCCTCACGTGCATGTACCACTGAGCATTGGTAGTCATACTCTCGCACGTTTTAGCCCTCGCGCGGCTGGGTGACCACGCCCGTAAAAGTTGCCAAGAATGCCAAGATTTAAGAACATTCAAGAAAGAATGCCAATTACTCAGACAGACAGACAGACACGTGGATGGATGGATAGATGGACAGTGATTCAGTTATTCCGACATTCAGCTAGAAAGACAGAACACTCAGTCCCGATAGATGGACAGCCAGTCACCCAGTCAGTCAGTCAGTCAGTAGCGGTGCTGACCTGGAAGATGACCTTGATGCCCTCGAAGAAGAAGCAGTCAACCAGCAGCACGGCGCTGTCGAAGGGCATGACGGACAGGAACAGGGTGAGGAACCAGGAGAGGGAGATGGTGGAGATCACCCCAAGCTCCTGCATGTGCTCGTACAGCATAGGGAGGCAGGCCTTGGTGAGCTCCTCAAACACACCCTGGTCCACCAGCGCCCCTACAGGCACACAGCAGAATTACACCATCACACAGAGCCCTGGTCCACCAGCGCCCCTACAGGCACACAGCAGAATTACACCATCACACAGCGCCCTGGTCCACCAGCGCCCCTACAGGCACACAGCAGAATTACACCATCACACAGCGCCCTGGTCCACCAGCGCCCCTACAGGCACACAGCAGAATTACACCACCATACAGACCTAGATACCTTGACTGGAGTAAATGATGAAGCCATTATATTACAAATATAGTATAATATTATATTATAAATTATAAAACTTATGTAGGTGATGAGAAACACATACACATACCTCCTCACATACTCACACACACACACACACACACACACTGGCTGACCTACGACCCTGGTGTTGTAGTAGTCGGGCAGCATCCTCTCACACAGTGCCACCAGCAGCCAGAAGGCCTCCTCCTCTGTACAGTAGAGCAGCAGCACAGACGCCACAATGTTCATCGCCTGGTAGAGAGACATAGAGAGAGAGAGAGAGAGAGGTACTCCATTAATCTCTTTTTGTGTTGGCTGGTTCTATCTGGTTCTATCTGGTTCTGTCCAGCGTGTACCTGGCAGTACCCGATGCCCGGGTTGCGGTGTGCGTAGGCGGTGAGGACGCGCCGCAGCGCCGCGATGCCCATCTCGTTCTGGAAGGCGCGGTGCTCCGGCATGGAGCGATGGAGGTCCCGCTCGATCTCCTCCGTCGCCAGGGAGCACCGCCCCATCGCCTGCTCCACCAGGTCGCTGTAGTAACCGGGGTGGGTCGCCATCTCGTTCTGCGCACCTGGAGAGCACAATGAGGTTTACCTCTTTTGGAATGAACATGCAAATATTCATTCTGTGCACATCATGTTCAACAGTGTGTTTTAATACAATCACACTTTGAAATATATATACATTATATATAGATATATATTATATATATTTTTTTAAATTATTTTATATTTTTGCATTATCTCAAAATATGAAGCTCAAGTTTAGAACTGACTTATTTGAATGAATGAATTAATTAATTAAATTAAGAAATTAATTAATTAATACAAAATGAATTGGCTGGTGTAAAAAAAAAGGCTATTTTTACTACATTAAATTTGTGTTACAATTCATTTCCGTTTCACACAGAAGTAGGCCGATGACTTTCATTTGCACGACTGAAAGCTAATGTTTGACCTGATGTCATGGTGGCGCTGGAGGGGGGTACCTGAGAAGAGCAGCCAGAGCTCCCCACGCAGGCCTTCTGGCAGCCCGTTGAGGACCAGCTCCCGGGTCTTGGAGGTCCGGTACATGCACACGCCCCGGCCAAACTCAAAGAAATGAATCTTCCACGACTCCTCCTTCATCTTCTCTTTGGCCTGGAGGGAGGGGGAGAGAGAGAGCGAGAGAGAGAAAGAAAAAGAAGAGGATTTAAATATAGATATTTTTTGGGCTGTGTCCCAAACGTAAGTGAGTACATCGGACAACAGGCAGCTCGCTTGTGATTGGATGCGCTGAAACTGATCTGTCTTTGTTTCGTTTTTAATCACCGGCACGCAACAGTAGGTTACGGCCACACTGATAATAATAGAAAAGGAGGATTACACATCTGGGGCAAGAAGGATACCACAAACAAAACTCCTTTTTTGTTTTAAAGTTAACTCCTAAAAGTCCTAAAATATAGAATCAAGTGAAGTAGCCGACATGTAGCTCAGAACTGCATTCAAGCGCAGTGCCTTCCACTCTGACAGAAAGGTCATGGCAGGGAGCCACGGGCATAACAACAGCACAGCGACGCGGGGGCGGTTCTGTGCCAACTTGCTCCAAGGTCCAAGGATGCTTTTCTTTTTTCTTTTTGAAAAGACTGGAGCCGAACCATAGACAGACTGTAAAACAAATATGGACGTAGCGCCCGTGACGTCGCTCATCGGTTTAGGCACACGTTATGAGGGTGTAGATCTGCCTTTTACGGTGCATCGCCATTTTCAACCAGCAATGGAAACGATCCATATTTGGCACCTCCACCTAGAGGCCGTTAGAGGAACTACACGCTAGACTCTACCGCTGACCACCTAGAGGCCGTTAGAGGAACTACACGCTAGACTCTACCGCATGACACTCCCAAAGGGAGCTTGTAAGTCGCTAGAGCTGAACTCACAGCTTTGGGCCCCAGGTCCTCGGGGGCGTCCTTCTGGTAGATGTGGAGCAGGCCCTGGGCGGCGGTGGGCAAGCCAGAGTGGTAGTGACGCTGGGCCTGGGAGGAGCCGGCCGTCCCTGGGGATGACGAGGGGAGACCGGAGGAGCCCTGATGGAGAGACCATGGGTTATTCATTACTTTAACTAATTAATTAAAGTCATTCATTACTATTAATTACTATTAATAATAATAACTAATAACTGTCCACTTTATTACCATCAATAATAATAAACAGTCTAGTTCATTACTATGAAATAATAACAGTCAGCAATCAATTAACCAGCTGAGCAAGGTGATTGGCTCTACAAAGTGAGTGACTAACCAGGGATCCAAGGGGATTGGCATCACTCCACATCCTGTCCGGGGTGCGCTGCAGGAAGTCAGAGATGCGCTGCACCAGGAAGTCTCTGTCTTTGAGGTTAGCGAACAGGAAGTTCATCTTGTTTTTAGTGCTGATGGAGACAGGACAGGGCAGGACGCTGCTGCTGTCGGCCTTCTCCACCACGGACACCTGCACGGGGAAACACAGTAAACACACACTTAACACACTGCGGAAGATTTACTTGATTATTTACTCTGATATGACCTTACATGGACAACTATATCTTGCCATGCAGTCTTCCCTCCATTCTTTCTCTGTAGAAAAACCTTTGGGTCTTATATCTTATCTTATAGCATCTTGTAACTCTTCACATGATCGTGATTAAACAGCTGCTCAATGCTCGTCTTAACACAAACCAGCATTGTGGGCTACGCTGTTTTAAAGAGGAACCGAATACAAAAAGCAAACATCCGCAACAGCACCCTCTCTGGTGAAACAAAGTATTGCGATTGCAGGGGGTGGGTGACATCACCCGGGGCTAGTTTGAACCAAGCAAAAACACTGTCTCAACTATTACGTCGTATTTGATAGGCGAGACAAATGCTAAATACAACAATATTCTGAGTGGATTTATGAGTGAATGTATGTGTGTGTGTGTGTGCAAGAGTTTGTATCATTTAGATGCATAAAGATAATGATTTGACATCAAAACACCATAACAAAGCTATATTTAGACTAGTCTAGTGAATTATTCAGTGCATATTTAGATGCTTTTCTATCAGCGATTTAAATCTGCATGAGCGGCACATGCATGCAATGCATGTAAAACCGAGTTTTACATGCAACCGAGAATTTCATTTTTTTGCAACATGCGTTATTACGGCAAATAAATAGTGTGATGCATTAACTAATTGCTCCCTAGACGCAGGTTATTCCCGTACATGTACATGTGCATGTGTGTGTGCGTGTGCATGAGCCCACCTCTCGGAGGGGTATGATGAGATTGCAGAGGTCTTCCTCGCGGCTGGCGAAGCAGATGTAATTGTTGGAGATGAAGAGCTGACCGGTGACATGCATCTTGGCGAAGGGGGCCCAGAGCGTGCAGTCCGTGTGTCCGTCCAGGCGCTCGTCCTGGGTCAGCCGAAACAGGGTGCGGTACCGCTCGTTCTTGGCCCGTGCATCCAGGTCCCTGAACGGCCAGGCGACGGTTAGGGTTACACTGTTTACTACTTATTTACTTGTTTACTACATCATTTACGAGACGCTCTCATCCACGCTCTCATCCATTAGTGACTTTAGACGCACTTCATTCAGGAGTTAACAAATTCAGAGTAGCATTCAACTCATTCACAATAAAGTTCAACACGCTCAGAGCAGTGTTCGACACATATAGAGTAGCGTTCAACACATTTCAGAGCAGCTTTCAACACATTTCAGAGCAGCGTTCAACACATATAGAGTAGCATTGAACACATATAGAGTAGCGTTCAACACATAGAAGAGTGTTCAACACAATGAGAATAGTGTTCAACACATTCAGAGCAGCGTTCAACACGCTCAGAGCAGTGTTCAACACATATAGAGTAGCATTGAACACATAGAGTAGCGTTCAACACAGAAGAGTGTTCAACACAATGAGAATAGTGTTCAACACATTCAAGCCTGCAGGCAGCCTACCTCTTGAGTGCCGAGACGTTCTTGAGCGTCTTGCAGGGCCTGGGCAGGGAGCGGTCGGCGGCGAAGCCCTCGTTGTCCAGCAGCTGCCGCATGGCGATGGTGGCCAACTGCTCCATCAGCTTGAACGTGTCGTTGATGTTGAGGAACATGGAGAAGAAGTGCTCCGTGTCGCGGGTGCTCACGCGCACGCTCTCCGGGAACAGCAGCGTGGCGTTCTTCTCCAGGCGTGTCACGTCGGTCCACTGGATCACCAGGGTGACTGTGAGAGAGAGACACACACAACACACACAACACACACACACACGTTTACAAACATCCGCTCCGTGAGGGAATGGAAGTCCGGGCTATGTTTTCCTTCCAACCTGATCTGCTCAGGGCTTCATCGGTTAGAAGGAAAATGCGGCAAAATGACTTGAATTACTCGGGGAATAGATTAAAAACGATAATTTTATATGATATAATATTAATAATATTATTATATTAATAATAATAATATAAAATGTATATAAAAAATATATTTTAGACAATCAGAACTGGACACTATATAGCTAGTACAGTGGAGAACACTGGGCATTTAAAATAGCAGAAACACACACACACACACACCTTCTTTCCCCAGCAGGAAGGAGTAGAAGCAGATGTGATTGACAGTCAGGTAGAGCCAGCCCTGGCGAGGGACCCGCCCCTTCCAGTAACTGCAGGAGTAGTAGTTGACCAGCTTCTCCTCCTCGGGCATCCCAAACAGCTTCCTCATCTTCAGCTCCGCCTCCCTGAACTTCCCGGAGTCCTCCTCCTCCTGCGCCTGTTTGTTCTTGTTCTCCTCCGCGATGATGCCCTGAGGAGCGGCAATGGTCCGGTGGTTAGGGGTGTCACCCAATGAGGGTGGTGAGAGTGTGTGTGTATGCGTGTCTTTACACACAGAAAGACATTTAACCCGTGTCCATGGAAACAGGCAATGCTCGTGGGGCTGTGGTCTGAATCCCCGCCCCCCCTCACTGTTTTGTGTAAGTCGTACTTCCTCAAAGTCCGAAACGCCGTCAATAGGTGTGGCCTGGCTTGGCCACGTCAGTGTACAGAAATGGAGGGAAAATAGACTCCACCCATTAAATCGGCGTGAAGGAATAGAAGAAAATGAAATGGACTGAGATGACGTGAGATTACAATGGATTTCATGGAGCATAATCTTCTGAAGCTTAATGCACACCTTGATAACATCATTAGAAGTAAATTACGGATTTCATCATCCGTGACTTTAAAGATTCAAACAACATGTATTTTTCATATGAGAACATCGTACAGATACTATATGTTTGAATTGTAGTATATATATATTCATTCACTATATTACAATAGTAGGTGGGTAGAACTAGAGACTTGAGAACGGGACATTTTCTGGACTTCTGTCGTCTGAGCGTAGATGATTGAACACATCACAGTTTTATCCAAATGTGTGCAAATTATTTGGCAGCTTTACCTCGAAGGGAGGAAGTGTGGACTATGCAAATAGTTTTCCATTTGCGTAATCTCATTTGTTTTGTTTTGCAATGATCTATACAAATGAAATGAAAAAGGACACACACACGCACACACAGTCAACAAAAAACATACTGAGATCTTCCCCTTGACAAAGGTGGTGATGTCCTCGTCGTTGTCGAAGATGGAGAGGGTCTGCAGAAGGTTGGTTTCCAGCCACTCCCAGTGTGTGGTGATCTCCTTCCTGGAGCAGCCTGGTGCACAACAGCAAATGTTACTAGCCATGACGCTAGCTCTGCTAGGGGTTAGCTAGTACTAGAACACATGTGGG
>OMKN01063679.1:11052-21214 GCA_900302345.1 Melanonus zugmayeri | reverse complement strand
TGGCGGGAAGGGGGTTTTTCAACCGTCAACTCCTTGGCTTCAGCTTCTCCGCGACTTGGAGTGCTGAATGAGCCACTGCAGGGTGATATCTGAAGTCGGGAGAAGAGCACATAGGCTGTTGGACTTGGTCTGGAAGGATTTCCATTGAATGCAATGTCAATATGGGGTGTTTAAGTTTAAGTTTGAAACCGTATTCGTGAGTTTCCTCTCCTTCGGCTTCTGCCCTCCCACACTCGCCTACACCTGTTTTGCAATTGTTTTCGAATTGGACAAACCATTTTTTTCACCATTTCACTGTTTCTGTAGGCTATACCTGTATAGTATATATTGTAGTTCTCAAGAAATAATAAGTTACATCCAAATGCATCATTTAAATTGGTACATAAAATATTATTTTTATATCTATACACTCCTAATATTTCTTGTTATCAGGAAGAAAGCTATGTTCACATTGTTGACATGTCTACTTCACTTGACAGTGAATTCAGATGCAGGTCATTCTGGAGCAGGTAGGGGTTGGGCATCTTGCTCAAGGATGCCTACAGGCCGTGGACATCGAGTCTCACACCCCAACCACTACGCCATGCTGCCCGTGTGCTTTGTGTTCTTACCGATGTTGTCTTTCTCTTTGCAGGAGACGGAGTAGCAGCAGATCTCCCTGTCCTGAATAGCAGACAGGTTCCTGTGGATGGAGGATAATGTCGTCAATAAAGGTCACACTGACAACAAGACAAGACATGCACACAGAGACAGGAGGTGTAAAACACAGCCCAGGAGGACAGAAACTAGGGATGGGCATGCGAGTCTGTTTGTTGTGCGCCATCCGTGGTTTCTTTCTTCGTGTTAAATGCGCAAATGATTGAGCATCAAACTAGTTTTGTTTCATGATGGACTGTTAGACAAGTTAAGACTAGTGAACATTCAACTCATCGACCTTATCAAAATACTTCCACACGTTACTCTTTCCAGTCACCATATCAACCCAGAAACCAGCATAACAACTCTATAGAGGCAGTCGACAAATACCGACGTCCAAATGGAGTACACATGGCAGCCCATCCCTAACAGATACAATCAAAAGCTCTTGGAGGCTCACATTTTCTCAATAAGCTGCTTCTCATCCAGTGCGTTGGGTAGATCTCTTTTGTTGCCAAGTACTAAAACCTGATGGTAGAGAGAGGGAACAGGACAGGGAGAGAGAAAGAGAGAGAGCGCAAGAGAGAGAGAAAGGAATTAAAGACCGTGATAAAGCATTCAGAGCATATCTTACTCTTGTAATAAGACGCATTTCCAGACACTTGCATCACTAATTACTATTTAGCAATTTGGCAAGCACTTTTGTCCAACGCGGCGTACAGGAAACTCTGATTCATGTCATTAAGGAGTAGGTAGGGGTTAGGGCATCTGGCCCAGGAATGCTACGAGGTTAGTGGGGGCATTGGGGATGGAACCCAGTAGTACTGTTCCGTTGTGAGTCCTAGCCAACCCTAGATTATCCTGCTCCTCAAAAGCACATGTACATGCAAGTGCAAGTAGGGGTTAGGATGCTCTAGCAGGATGCTTACAGATACAAGCAGCTGTGATAACACTGTATACATTGGGGATCGAACCCGGAACATTTTGTCTGGGAGTCAAACACCCTAGACACTAAACTCAACAAAACACAAAGTTCAAATGAGTCAAATGCAGAGGATCAACAAAAGTACTGTCATCACACAGGCTGGACAGGAAGACATTCAGAGGTACTGGAAGGCCATTGAGTCAGCATGTTAAATCCTATTAAAAATACTGCCTTGAGTTCAAAAGTGTGATGGCAGCAAGGTCTGAGCCAGAGCTCGTACAACCCCACTGGGTGCTGTGAGAACTAATTGGGAGACCAGTAAGTGTGAGTGTCCAGGGTGACACAAAAAAATAAAACATCAATGTGATAAAACCAAGAAAAGCCAATAACATACCAGTGGTTGGGTTCAACGCCCACAGAGAACAATATAACTTACGGGTATTCCTTGTAGCTGTGGTTTGTCTAAAAGATTGTGCAGTTCGTTTCTAGAAGCTTCCACCTTCTCTCGGTCTGCAGCGTCAACCATGTAACTGCAAAGAGAAGGGGGAAGGGTTGATGCATGTTATGGTGAAGAACAGTAATGACAACTGTATCTTATGAATCATTGTATCTTGATTAATACCAGCATGTGATGAATTGGATTAGATTAATAGGGCTTTATAATAGTACTTATGTCATGTCATTTGGATTTTAAATGATGGGTGTTCAATTGTGACAAAGGGGCCTCATAGCTAGTTTTGACATACATCCCATCAAAGCTTCACAAACACTTGTTCAAGGTTTTACAGAAAAAAGAAATGCATGCATGACAGGAAATTGGCAATCGTGTCAAATGCTTTCAACTGTAAACATGCTAATGTTAGATACAGGAAGTACTGTCTGTAAGCTATCAAGCGCTCCAAGAGCCGTTTCACGTGCACCCAAAAAAAACTTTCTTTTCATCAACTAGAGCAAACCCAGGTATACAGGCTTCGGTTCCTAGGGCCCTTTATGTAGGTGGCAGATACTTACACAATAGCATTGACCCCCCGGCAGTAGCGCTCCCACATGCTACGGAAGCGAGGCTGTCCACCAATGTCCCATATCTGTGGACAAAGTAGAATATCACAGTTAGCCACTTCAGTGTCACCGGCAATCTGCCATTATGATAACATGATACAGCTAACACCGCAAAAAACTAAAACAAAGAAGACCCTAGCGTACCTTTATTGTCACGTTGCCTTTGGTCACTTTCCGCATGTTAAAGCCCACGGTGGGAATCATGTCTTCGCTGAACTGGCCCGACTGTGTACGAAGAGACAAGTGCAAACGGGATAAGATGCCAACATTATCCTCCACGGAGGAAACACTGAACACGTAGTCACATCAAATCAATGTTAGAGCACGAGGAGGTGAAGTGTCCTGAAGGTTTTTATGAATGTATTGAGATATCTTTTCAATTCAGAATCTCATGTGAGTGAGATGATGTCAATTAGCCAACAGACTAACACAATCCTGTATATTATCCTTGATGTCTAGGCTACACATAGAATGTTAGGTTATATCTACAATACATGGCTGCAAGCATGTGCATGTAAGAAAGCATATCGTCTATAAATGCCAAATTAAACCAATCCATATTTTCACCATGGCTCCTTTGTGGAAACTGCTAAACTAAATCACCTGACCTGATCAGCTCTCAGTGGAGCAGAATGGTAATCTTGTGATGAATCGTGGGAGACGGAAGTATTGTAACGTACTAACTTCTAGATCTCCACAACTCATGGCAACATGGTTATAACTGCCTGTTGAGCACAGCATATTCATAATATACATCTAGACTATACAGTGAACATGCTGATGGGAGTGTGTTATAGTAATAATAATAATAATAATAAATTTTATTTGTACTTTACATTCATAGAGTCTCAAGGTGCAACATAACAATACAATATATAAATAGCAAAAATATACTTTAAGAGAAGGAGATGAACATATAGTAGGACATGGAACTAACGGAAGGCTTTTCTAAAAAGGAGGGTCTTGAGTAGTAGTGCAACCTCTCATTCATTGCTTCCTCTTTACATAGACATTGCACACTCTTTTATTCTAAATTATATCCATGCTGCAATTTTTTTAGAATGTTTTTATTGTGTGATTTTATTCTTGCTGTAAAGTGTCTTTGAGTGTGTCTTGATAAGTGCTATACAATATTGGATTATTATTATTATTATATAATACATAATAATAAAATTATATTATAATATTATAATACAATTATAATAATATAACAATAATAATAATGTAATATTATTATGGCTCCTGTGCCCCTAATGTGGCCCCTGGTGACGTGTGTTTACTAAGAGGTCTGTGTTGACACGTGATGTTGAAACTCCTCCAGACCAGGGTGAGACACTTGTTCATGCACCTGATCTTGGCAGTAGTAGTTGTGGGCGGTATATTTTAACAATCCAAGTGTAATGGATGGTAAAAACACTAGAAAATGGTTAAAAAAATGTTTACAATAATAACACTAATAAATAAATAAATGACAGCCCCAGTAGGATTGGGGAACCACCCGACAAATATTTGTACCCATGAAAAACGTAGCTAGTATTCTAGTCACCATGTAGTATTTAGTATTTGAACAACAATTATTATTATTATTATTATTATTATTATTGCTCATATCTCATGTTAGGGCAGCAGGAGCCTTGGGGCCCACTGGTTCCCTTACTCACCGCGATCACGTTGACGAACGTGGTCTTCCCGGAGTACTGGAGTCCCACCAGCGTGAGCTCCATCTCCTCCTTCCAGAACAGCGAGCGGAACCAGTCCAGCAGTCTGTTCATGAGAGCCAACATGGTGACGAACCGGAGAGAAACACGAACCCTTCTTCACCCGCTGCTGCTGTTCCAACTGCTGCTGCTCTCCTCACAGGAAGTAGCTGCGCGTTGTGTCGCGTCACGTGACCTTTGGGGAAGGCGCAACTAGTGGGTACCGTAATGGGTACCGTAATTGACGCAAATATTACGCAATTTATTTGTGCGGATTATTTCTGCGTTCGTAGCTAATTGCGTTTTTTATTAGTAAGTAACTAAAGTTTATTTATAAAGCATATACTATATTATCACAGACAATAGTCACAAAGTGCTTTACACGGAGTGCAGGGCTAAAAACACAATTTAGAGTAGAAGACACAGCTGTGTTTCCTGTATCTCCTTATCTGTTTTCTAGAGTACAGATAAGGAGATAAAGAATCAATGAAAAAGATAAAATAAATACACACAAAAAAAAAAATGCTGGAAAGTTAAGAACAGAATACATATTAGAAGACACAGAACACAAAGAAGTTAAAATAGAAACACAATGACACCAGATCTACACAAAGTGCAGATCTGGTGCATGAAGGTCACCAAACGCCTGACCAAACAGAAGGCCTTTAGCTCCTTTTAAAAGAGTCTGCAGAAACAGCGGACCATAAGTGTGCAGACTGCAGAGCATTCATAGTTTAGGAGCTACAGCCTCAAAAGCTTGATCACCATAAGGGTTTTAAGGCGAGTGCGTGGGCCAGGCAACAGGTTTAACGTACATGAGTGGGCTACTAAAACAGTGGGCTGATGAGTGAGGGTGTAGTCATTCCTCCAGATATGCTTGACCGTGCAATGCTCTGTAAGTAACGGTGAGACTTTTAAACTGGATCCTATACGCAACAGGGAGCCAGGGAAGAGATCTGAGTATAGGGGTAATGTTGACCTAGTAAGTAGTCATGCAGCAGAGTTCTGGATTGCCTGCAGGCGATCAAGTGCAGACGTACTAAGTGAGGAAAAAGGTGCGTTACAGTAGTCAATGCAGGATGAGATAAAAGCATGCATCATTTTCTGGAGCAACACCCAGAACCAGAACCCAATCCCTAATGGCATTGAGACAGTCTGGGAGCATAGATAACCTAGAAGCCTCACTAGGTTTGAAAGAAAAGTGAAGTTGGACATCATCTGCATATAAATGATATGGAATATAACATTTGTTTATGAAGGCGCTGTTCTGCTTTTCTATTGTGTTTCAGTTCACTTCCATTAGGTTACTTTTTGTGATGAGCCTTTACACCTTATGCTTTTTCATGAATCTGTCGGTCCAGATTAATATTGCAAATAATATAGCCTACCTTGGCATCTTTTCCTTTCTTTCCAGTCACACCAATGAAGTTAATGTCGAATTTATTCAATCATTAGTGGGGGATATTTTGGATTGTGAGACAGATACTTTGGTTGCTTATATTAGGCCATGAGCCAGGGCCCCAAATTTGGGCCACGGGTACCATCTTGGGATACTAACTTTCATAGTGATTTTTGGGAAGGTATACACCCCTACTGCTAGAAAAGATGTGATAGCAATGCAGCAGTTGCTTCCAAATGTGTGCTATCACCCAGCTCCTGAACCATAAGGCCTATATGCATGTTTCTGGTCTCCTTTGATAGGTAACAAGCTAAGACATATGAGCCCAGTGTAAGTAAACCTACATCTATTACCATTCCAGAGTAAATGGAGATACAATGAAGGAAAACATAATATTCGCCAGGTACATAATCTACATTTAAAAGGCGATATCACCATTATAAGCAAGATCCCATGGATAGTAATGCAACTGAATGTGTCCTCCTACTCCTTGACTACAAATGTAACTCTGGATGTGATGAAAATACACTAAAAATACAACATGTGTATGATAAAATCAGCATTTTTTGTGATAAGATGAAGAAGGTTCTGAAGGTTCTTCCCAGGTGCGCGAAAAACATACACAATCTGTACAACTCAGAGCTGACCAAACACTACGAGAATGTGCAACCCAAAAGGGAGATGAAAAGATTCTAGCAGCAACAAGCAGAGACATAGTAGCTGCAGAGACCCACTATCATCGTTCATGCTATAAGGATTACACCAGTACAAAGAGAATGATGAAGAAACAGATGGTGATGAACTGTGTAAAAGGATTGAAAGGGAAGCCTATAAAGACCTTTTCAATGATATCACAACTGATATCATACTCAACAAGATGATTGTAAAAGTCACTTCTTTGGTCACGAAACTTGAATCTTTCATGCAATGCAAGAGTTACAGTCAGCCAAGATTCTACAAGGAAGCACATTCGTAGGAAACTTGAATCTGAGCTGGGCAATTCAGTAGATATATTTTCAGATGACAAAGGAAAATTGTTGATGGTTCCTCAAAGTGTATCCTTAAGGGACATTGTCTTGGAAAATCAATCATTGTCTTGGAAAACAGATACAGAGAAGAGTGGGATGATCAAATCATTCTTGGACAATGTGAAAGTCATGTCCTGTGACTTGAACCAACAGACGTTGAACAATCTGCTGCAAAGTCCACTCTTAGCTGAGCTGATAACCCTGTGGACAGACTTTCTGGAACACCTCCATCACATCAATGGAGAGCTCTCTGCATTCTGGATGTCATGCATTGACATGGTAGAGGACGTAATACTTGGCCTTCTGCGTGCCTCTCGTGAGGGGGACTGGAAGTTGCACCTCCATGCTATAAGAACCATGATCCCATGGTGCTTTGCCTATGATAAGATAAATTATGCCAGGCACCTGTCTTACTTACTTTGCTCAGATGACAAACATCCCAGAGAAGCCACAAGTGCCAAGCCCTGTTGGCAGAGGCTGGAAGATGGAGAGAGAAGAGGAAGCTGAACAGTTGGTGGTGGACTGGATGGAAGGCCAGCCAGCACCCGATGCCGGATCTATTGGCCTGTAACTGCCTGTCACTCCCAAGATGTATGTGTGTTGCAAATGGCCTCAGGTGAGAACCAGACATCCACCTCAGAAAGTGTGGAAAGTTCTGATGAAGATGTGGAAGACTTGGAAAATGATTGTGATTATTAGGTTATTAACATATGTAAATATTGTGTATTATATACAGTATGTTGTTCTTTTTTACGTCTGTACTAGTCTTGGCTCTCAGACAATTGGAGAGTGCCGCCAATAGCACCACAGATGGAGACTGAGAACTGTCTGTACTGATTAGATTAGATTAGATTATTCCTGACATTCTGTGATGTGATTATATGTGCCTTGGGTTTTGTATTGACTTTTCCAAAATAAACAAATATTTTTCTGAAAACCAATAAGCAATATATCATTGTATAGGTCTAACGGAGCTGAAAACATTGATAGGTCACATGGCATGAAGCTCTGTGGCCCATATATGAATGTTGAATATGCATGTTGATCAATGTTCATTGTTTTTTATTACTATTTCAATGTTCTGGGGAGATTAATGTTTTTGTAACATGGCTGTACTGAAAGAAATAGTGTTTTGGAGTCAAATTACCAGTAAACAGTCAACATGTAAACGGCCAAAACATGGCCAAAACATTTACATCACCTGAGTATACCTTTATAAACTGTATCATAAATGTTGTATTTTTTATGTATTGTCATCACATTTACAGTTACATTTGTAGTGAAGGAGTAGGAGAACACATTCAGTTGCATTATTATCCATGGGATATTGGTTATAATGGTCATATTGCCTTTTAAATTAAGATTATGTACCTGGCGAGGATAAAAAGAATATTTTTTTCTTCATTGCATCTACATTTACTCTGGAGTAGTAATAGATGTAGGTTTACTTACACTGGATTCATATGGCTTAGCTTGTTACCTATCAAAGGAGACCAGAAACATGCATATAGGCCTATCAGGAGCTATCGTGATTCATTTGGGGCATGTCATTTTGGACAGGAGGCCTGAACAATATGCTTGGTAGTGTTATAAAATGGGTGATAGCACACATTTGGAGACAACTGCTGCATTGCTATCACATCTTTTCTAGCAGTAGGGGTGTATACCTTCCCAAAAATCACTATGAAAGTTAGTATCCCAAGATGGTACCGACCAACCTTACTGGCTCATGGCTTATATGGTGTCTAATCAACCTATCTACCACTGTGACAACAGTGGTCAATTTGGACAAAACTCATACATCAGCACCATCATCATCATTTATTTTAACTAATGCATCATCAAGATTATCTTATTTAATTGAAAAAAGTTTATTCGCAAGTCTGTTTCAATTCAAACTTTATTTCAAAGTGATAGGCCTGGCAACTAGTTATCATTGTGGGTGGTGTAGCATTAAGAAGGTGGCATCCACCCATCCATTCACCTACTGTAGCATGTTTCCTCTGAAACAAGATGTGTGATTGACATCTTCCACTGTGCAAACATTCTGTGTTGTTGTAGTGACCTTACAATCTTGACAAAATGAACACACATTATAACGGATAATATGGATAATAACATATCCATTATGTGTAAGAATCAGCCATATCTGGGGTGTTAGGCAGACTAGCTATTCTGTTATTTATCATGACTCTTCAAAGCCGTTTCTGTTGATCCCAAATTTTAGATTCACTCGTTCTCGTGACAACCCTTGTTGGAACAAAAAGAAAGAAGGAAAGATGTCACGTCGAAACAATCAACCCACAAATTAGCAGCATGATTCCTCAACGACAAAGCCAAAAAATAAGAAAACATGTCAATATTTTTCATTACCTGCAGCCTGACAAGAGAGTTATATTCCCCTGGAATTGCTGCACTCATGGTGGTGGTGTAAACAGTAATTCTGAGAATATTACAATAAAATCAAACCAAAACAATCAATGAAATCAATTAGACAGTGCTAAATGTTGATTTATGGGTATTACATTATTCAACATAGGCAGGATCCTGACAGAATCAAATGAAAACATGTAGGGTTTCTGGTTAGAAACTATGACCATTGTGCTTCCATGACTCAGCAAAACATATAACCAGGTCAAACAATGACCTGGTTATATGTTTTGCTGGAGGCAGACAATTGGGACTGGAAGTCTCTCTGTGCCCAAATACCAAACCCTACCAAACCCTAACCCTATATATACACTCGACAAGGAGCGAAACCAATAGATAAGGATAAATACTATAGATAAATCCTGTGTGTTAAATCATGCTTACCCATTACATACTGGATACACAGACAAAACCTGTACACGGGGAAGGTGAGGATTAATACAAGTTTGAATATTTTCAAAAGGTTAAACGTAGAGTTTTGCTTCCATGTTTGTTGATGTGTTTGTTTAGTACATACCTGATAAAGTGTAGCCAAGTTGATGTTTTTCTGGCCAGTAGCATTCAACGCCTTGACGGCTTCATCTCTGAAAGAACACAAATAATATGCGATACAATACACATTTCCTTCTTTAATATCCAGAAAAGCCTGGTTATTAAATTAATACATTGAAGTTAATTATTACTTATTATACTTAAATTACTTATTAGTTATCAGAACAGCCACACACCTTCGACGCCCACCTAGGGAAGGAAGCCAATGGTCAGAATTTGTCTCTACGAGGTACCATCTAGAAATGAAAAAACATAAAAAACGTACATTAAAAACACATCCAAACTCACAACCCACAGTTGTCTCACAGTTGATTATAGCATCATCATCATCGTGAGTTGTGCATACTCTCCGTTCAAAGGATCCAATGGCCAGATATCAGCAGGGCCTTTCCTGTCCCTGGTGATCACCGCTCCTTCCCCAGGCCGCACCCCCGCC
>OMKN01063672.1:4775-17076 GCA_900302345.1 Melanonus zugmayeri | reverse complement strand
GATGAAGATGTAATACTTTGATAACAGCGCATGACGCACGCTGGGTTACTCTTGTCAAACACCATCCCGCTCACTTTCGTTGAAGATCTGCTCGTGTGTGTGTGTCTGCCACAGGCCCACGGAACGGGAGAGAACCGAGTGTGTGATCAAAGCTAAGCTACGTAGTATCATGCTGGAGCACGACCTGGAGAACGTGACGTCTAAAGAGGTACGTGGCGACGCTTTTTAGTCTTGTAGTGTTGGGAAACTGTAATTGATGTTTTCGTGCCATGTGTCCACCGATGGAGAACTGTGTCTAACGTTAGGGGGACACGAAGACATTTTTGGGACACACCAAGACGTGCGTGTTATGAATGGATCAGCCTCGAACCATAGTAAAAAATAATAATAATAATCATAAAATGATAATAAATAACTTGTGAAACTTAGTAAAAAAAAAAAAGATATGTATGTGAGAATCTATATTATGCAAAAATTCGGTTCTGTGACACTTTCATTTTTTACAATGGTTTCCTTTCTGTGTGTCTGTTACATTGCGCTTCAGATCCGCAGCGAAGTGGAGCAGCACGTGGGCTGCAGCCTGAAGGAGTACAAGGAGTTCATGGACAAAGAGATGCTGCTAATCGTGGGCCAAATGGACAAGGCCACGCTCATCTTTGACCACCTGTACTTGGTGAGAACCTTGCGGTCTGCATTTTATTCCACATGTGAACGCCATTGTTGCGCTACTAGTGCAGCGCCTGTTCAAAACGGTCGCTTGGCCTCCGGTGTCGCTGCTTGCGGTGTTCTGGAGAAGCGCTCATCCAAACAGCTTCACACTCGACGCCGTGCTTCCTCGGGTCTTCGGTTACACGCACGCCAAGTGTGACGTCGATCGGCTGAATGGTTCTCGAGATACGCAAAGGACATACAGACATACAGACAGAGATTCCTTCCTTCTGAACGCTCCTTCTTTCCTTCTCTACAGGGATCAGAGTGGAACGCCTCCAACCTGGAAGAACTCCAAGATTATGGGTAAGCAAGTGGTTTCACAGTGAGAAATCTGTCTTCACATACACCTGTATATATACCTGTGTATATATACATCATAGTTCATTACCACTTTAGCATTCATTAGTTATATTAAGATTTAGGTCTAATTCACCAAATTATTTCATGAGACCAAAGCCAATAAATACAGTTCACAGGAGTGTAAAGATGGAATATAAAAATGGCTTTGACTAAGTGTGTGTGTGCGTAGGTGTGTGTGTGTGTTTAGTTTATTTGACAGGGGCCATGCACAACACAACCGCAACATTTCCAAACGGCACATCACATGTAAAACAACATAATACCAAATATACATTACATTGTCTCCATGTTGAAAAACAGTTGGTTCTATACAAAGGTTTAGATCAGTGATCACATGATTGGTTTGTGTGTGTGTGTGTGTGTCTGCAGGGTGGGGTACATCTTAAACATTGCCCGGGAGGTCGACAACTTCTTCCCGGGGACCTTTGCGTACCACAACGTCCGGGTCTACGACGAGGAGTCCACGGACCTGCTGGCGCACTGGAACGACACATACAGCTTCATCAACAATGCCAAGTGAGACCTGACACCACGTCACGGTTCCTCGTGGGGTAACGTGAAAATGAACACACAAAATCTATACGTCTTCTTTGTTTTTTGTAGGAAGAGTCACTCCAAATGCCTGGTGCACTGTAAGATGGGCGTGAGCCGCTCGGTGTCCACGGTCATCGCCTACGCCATGAAGGAGTACGGCTGGGGGCTGGACGAGGCGTTCAACTATGTCAAGCAGAAGCGCGTCGTGGCCCAGCCCAACGCCGGGTTCATGAGGCAGCTGGCGGAGTACGAAGGCATCCTGGACCCCGGGTACGCACGTGGATGGATGGCTGTAGTGGAAAATATGAACCACACACCACATAAAACATATAAGCTTCTATACCATATAGTTAATTAAACAAGCCTTTGTATAAAGTCTCTGTACCTTTTAAAGAGAGCTCCCTTCCTCTCTCTAACGCCCACTAGCTGTGGGGCTTACAGGAATATGCCAACATATTACATGCACATGTCATGCCCACAACGATGGGACAAGTTTTCATTATTAGCCATACTCATTTCACTGTTTCACAGCACAAACGCCCACTTGCTTAGCTGTGGGCTTACAGTAGCCTACCTGTAGGCTACCTTACATTAGCCTACCTGTGCTGCTATTATCGCCACCCTGAAACGACTTTGGCTGCTTACTGACCGACTGGTTTGAAGAAATTCAACAAATTTCATTGTCTTTTTGACATTTTACCGGTTTCCTCCTTGTTGCTGAAGGTAATTCAAATTGCAGTAACGAGTGATTGACGTCACGTCTCTCTCTTTTTTTTATAATTAGATTTAAACTGATACGATAAGATAACCTTTATTGATCCCCGTAGGGAAATTCAGATGTCAAAGCAGCAGTAAAAGGGGATGAAACACAGGTAAAAGTGGGAATACAGAGTTAGGGAATACAGAGTTAAGACAAACCAAGATAATAAGAATACACATAAGGATAAGAAAGATAAAGATAATCCTAAATAAATTACTGTACAGGGTGTGTTATGAATAAATAATAATAAATATATGTACAGTGACTAGGTTGATATTGCAGTATCGGGTCATGTTTTATTATGGAGCCTGATGGCCAGTGGCACAAAGGACTGGCCATGTAGAGTGCCGAGGAGGGATGAGTCTATGGCTGAACCTGCTCCGCATCCTCGTCAGCTCGTCATAGAGGGGATGGGAGGGGTTCTTCAGGATGGTGTCCAGCTTCCTCCTCATCCTACCCTCCACAACCACCTCCAGCTTGTCTTGTTCAGCTCCACCTACGGAACTAGCCTTCCGCACCAGCTTGTTGAGCTTGCTGGCATCCCTTGTGTTGGTGTTCCCCCCCCAACACACCACGGCAAAGAAAAGGACACTGGCTACTACTACTGTCTACAAACGCAATGGCATGTTTCACGTAGACTATGGGTACATGGAACCAGATCTATAAATAGCAATATGTAGGTTATGTAATATGTATACAATAAATATGTATCTGTTTTCATAAGTGACTTCAAGGTGAAGGTCTTGGGACTGTGTACGAAAATATAATTTCAATTGTTATGAAAAGCATATTTTTGTCAGCAGTATACAGTAGCAGCACTGCAGTATACGGTCAGTACAAGGGGCAGATATAGTGTGGTTGTTTGGGTGTTCAACTGCCAGCTAAAAGGTACTGGGTTCAATCCCCAATGTGCTTAATGACATGTATTTAATGAGTTGCTTTGGATGAAAAGGACTGCTAAATGACATAATACTAGTAAATACTGAATAGTATAGCCAGCGAACTAATACATATTTTAAATATAGACAAAATGTATATAAATAATATAAACTGAAAAAAATTGAATAAAAACAAAAGGCTGCAAATAGTTTAAATATGTCAAAGCATATAATCAATATGAGAGCAACTACAACTTCAAGTGCTGTGGGACCAACAGCTATAAGTGTGTGCTTTTAGGTGTAGTAGGTAGGTTTTCAAATCTAATTACAAAAAGTAATTTATTGTTTGTTTTCCTTAAGCTATGCAAGGCCAAGTCACCCTTGTGGGGACCTCTCTGCGGACGACATGATATTAGTCAGCAAAGTTCAACAGTACGTGTGCTGCATGCTAGGAAGCTAAGACGCAAGCTTCCTTGAGGCCAGGAGTCGCGAGGTGCGCCGTGACATTTTGTGGGATTTAATATATATTACAGAGATGCCAGTGAGCGAGTGAAGCAATATTGAAAGTTGTTCCTGTTTACAATATAGTTGTATTCATTATTTGCTTTATTATTGATTAATTTGCTCCATTTCAATACATATTTTTGACAAAATGCCTGATTTTGATGAGCCTGTATTCGTGTATTCGTGTATACTTTTTTGACAGTCTGCTCTGTGTGAAATATAAAAGAAAATTGATAATAACATATCAATAAAAGTAATAATGATATTTTCCATAATTATTCCCTACAACTTTACTTGGTGTGCCTTGAAATTCTGGTTATGATGTGTCACCCCCAGTCCGGCTCTGACCATTTAAAACCATTTATAATATAAAATGAGAGCTGAGTGGAAAATTCCATTCCTAATTTGTATATGAAAATAGCAGCCGACTGATTGTCGAGTCTGATCCTGAAATACCGCTTCTCCCAAAGTGTTGAGTAATTTAATATGTACTCCTTGAAACTGTACCGACGGATGGCCAGCAACCTTTTCTGACTTTGCCTTCCACTCACTGTGTCCTTCATATATGCTAATGAAGTACCTCAGTACCATTACTGCACTACTTTGTAATCTATGTAGTCATTATTTTTCATTGAAAATGTTATTATGGTACAGGATAATAAGCAGGGAGGGAATCCCAGAGACTAGTATTCATTGGCAGCAGTATAACAATTACAACTGTTGAAAATCAAACGACAAATAGCATCTCTACTGTTTGGTTTGGTTGTTTGTAGGAGCTAGGGAAATTATGCAACGTACGATTTATCTTGTTGACAAAACCATAAGCTTGTGTGTGCTGGATGTTGTTTGTGGATAATTACGCGTACACCCATTCCAGCACGAACAACACATCTGGCCGACGAGTTGGTTTGGTTTTTAATTGCTGGTCGCTCATCTGATTCAATGTTTGACATTAACAGTAAATGAAGGCTATATCCCTGACCACACTGTTCTTGTGGAGCTAATTGTGGAGGAGGGCATATTGGATTGTGTATCAGCTGTTATTAGTGTTCCTGTGTACACATAGTACAGACCAAGCTATTGTGCTTTGACCAACAGGTTTATGGCAGGTCAGATGAAGGATCATTTATATTTCATACATGCAGAGTAGACCATCATACGGTTGTGTATGGCGTGACTAAATATAAGTATGACTAAATATGAAATAAACTGAATTACATTTTTATTTGCAAGTCCGGAAACAAAAATATATTAATAATTTGGTCAGTCTTGTGGGATGTTTTCCAGAGGACATTGGTTTCCCCCCTTTGGTAAAAATAAGTAATGCCGCTATTAAAAGACAGTCCTTGTTTCTATCATTTGCCTCGTCAACTTGTAGAGCAAAGTGTTTATTCTTGTATGTATGTGTCTAAAAGTGCTTGTTTTTGCCACTGACAGGCTGAGAAGTGTTTGACAACATTATGGAAATTATCCCTACAGAGAAATACAACTTTTTCTTCAACTTTTGACCTTTTTTCTTCAACTTTCGCTTGATCCGTTTGTTAAAATCAGCTAAATATTCAGCCATGACTTCAGCAATAAGGAAAGCGAGCAAAGTCCATCGTGTATCAGGGGGGAAATATGGTTGAATCTGTAATTTACTAATTTTTTAAAAACTAATGATCTTCCGTCGTAGATCAGGGATTGTGTGTTTAAGAAACTGCATGTGTAGAGGGGATAGTGAGAGGTGTGGTGAGGTGTTTAGAGATCAGATGAGTAAAAAAAATACAAGATTGAAAGTAAAAAGTGTAGAGAAATTACTGAGAGAAATTATACAGCTTGTCAAGTGATTCATTTGAAAGGAAGTTATACCAATGCAGTGAATCTCAAAAGATATGAAAAAAGAACAAAAATGAATGATATAGAAATGGGAGATACAAAAGGTGTGTGAAGTTGAGAAATATGCAGGTTTTTAATGAATGATCACACAGACTCTGGCTACCAGCAATACGTACCTGAGGCTATTACCCCGTAGCAATATACTCTTTAAATCTTTCAAAGAAACTGAATAAATCATTGCTTTCAGTGCACTTCAGGACACAAATGCCCACAGACATTTGAGGTTTTTATAGGTTTTTGAAATTATACTTTAGGTAAGTTTCATATCTCGCTGTGGTAACAGATGGAAGGGATTTGCAGATGGGTGAATGCAGCTGGCGTCACAAAGTTTATTACAAAAAACCAACTCATTTCATCTTCATAATCTAGTAGCAGATAAGGTACTAGCCGTAAGATACTCCAAGCAGGTGTAATGTAATACTAAGATTCAGTTAGTGATCATTACACTTGAAAATAAATCACTGCCTTCCCACTCTTTTCTAAATACTATCTGAGCTAAACAGCAGCATGACAGCAATAACTACTTGTGGTCCCTGCTCTCAATAAGTAATTATTCAGAAACACTTGAGCTTGCAGCTCAAATACACCACAATCAACATGTGCTACATTCTCTCTCTGTTTGTGCTCTCCAAAACAATACAAAACACATGAGATGCAGGGCAGCATAGTCTAGTATAGTGGTTCCCAACCTTTGATTTTAGGTGTACCTCTAAATTGTCATCAAGACCTTGTGGATCACCTCAAATGCAAATGGTGAAAAATGCATAAATACACATGCAATGGCTGAGCAAAGAGTGCCAGCGGCCCCTTTATACACAATTATTACTGCAGGCCATGGTCAGTGGGAAACAGTGGAAAGAAAAAGTCAGCAACATGTGTTCATTTAGCAAACACAAAATTAACACAAAACATCAATGGAAAACATTAAAATGGAAAACATATGACGGAATGCGCAAACCGCCATAATACTATATTTACTGAACAATATTTATAATGAATGTATTTTCAATTATCTTTTTTTCTATTATTGTTTTTTCTATTATTGTAAATTTGTCTATTTCAAGAATAAAATCCCACATACCACCTGCAGCACAGGTTGAAAAACACTGGTCTAGTAGTTAGGTTGTTTGAACTCCCAGCCTAAATGTTCTGGGTTCTACCTGAGCACCTCCTAGGCAACCCTGAGCAAAACGCCTAACCCCTACCTGGTCATTAATGACCAGTCAGCTTCGATATACGAGCGTCTGCTAAATGACTTTATAGTAAGAAAGGTGTTGTTGTTTTTTGCAGACAATGGCTGGTTGGAACGCCACCAACACCACCCTTTGTCCAATCATGTGGGAGATGCCAATCCTCGAAGCAACACAAACACTAACCGTCCTCCTACGCTTGTTCCCTGACCTCCTCCTTTAACCTACACTGCAGTCATTCCCCCCCGGGGGGCTCGGAAGCTAGCTTCCCCCTGGAGGGGAGAAGGAGAAACGGACTCATCACTGTGTTATCACAGCCCTTATATCATTGCTAAAGGCTACAATTGATTCATTATCTTTGGACATCCACTGGCCCAAGGGCTGAGATGGATACTTGTCAGGGTAGTTGGGAGTTTAATTGGCAAACACTCAAGGTCACATGCAGCCGAGACAGAGACAAGGAAGAGACTCAGGGAGATTAAATGGAAAAATCAGGTCGCTGCCGAAGAAACGGCGACAGAGAGTTTGGGGGTGGTCAAAGTTGTGTTGCTAGCTACAAGATTGACATAGTAGAGTGGACAAGGAAGGTGTAAGACTCTTTTAGATGGGGGAAAAAAGCCAAGAAAGATGGTGTGTGTTGCTCTTAAAACATGTGTTGTTATTCATCAGATAAAACCAACAATGGCACATTTAAAACATAGAAATTAATTAATTGTAACTTCAGAATCCTTAGAGAGCTATATCCTTACGAAACAACTTGGCAACAATTACTCGATTAGCCGCTACCCACACTTCAGTATAGGAGTCTTTCTCTGATATCTATCCAATATAACTTACAAGAGCCAAAGGGGAAAAAATCCTGGTATCATGAATACAAGATGACTAAACTCCTTCACCTTATTCCACAGATTCCCTTAGTTTAGTGATTTTCAGCCAACGAGCAGTAATCTTTTTTCTGTCCTTTTTTTTTTAATTCGCTAATAAGAATTCCCTTCCAAAAGCACTTTTTGGATGGCGTTTCGCTTCCTCTGTAGACACGGGTGGAAAGATCCATTTTCTAGTTGAAGGGAATTCAAATAAGGGGAGGAAACGAGAGGCTTATCTGATCAGATGCGAGTCCTTTGAACAGAAATGCTGACATGATCATTAAATGGCAGAGCGGCAGAGACAGTAATATCGTACAGTACTGATACTTTTGTTCCCCCATCGGTAGCATAAAAGATTATCATAGTCTTTGACTCCACATGCTCGGCTTGCAATTTTTTGTTATTTAAAAGCTTGTGATCAGGATGTTCCTCGCCGATGGTTTTTGATATAATATTCATGTCATGAATACTCGAGAAGCTTCTTAGTCTGCCTTAACCCCTGACTGCGGCGAATGGATTTGACCGTTCTGAAAGGGGCTTGCATTGCATTGTGGTCCTCCGTCCCTCCCTGCCTCTCTCCCTGCCTCTGTCCCTCCATCCTTTCCTCCCTCTCTCCCTGGCAAGTTTCTCATCCAGCGATGGGCCACTCACTGCATGTGCTAATTATTTGTCTGAGGTCCCATGCTGCTTACAAAGAAAATAATTGATATAGATTTTAAGGAGAAATTAAGAGAGGGAGGAAGGCCGGGGGTGGATGACAAAAGCTCAGTGTATTTTGACTTCATCAAATGATACTCTGCTAATCCCTAAAGAGGCAGACCAGCGATTTTCCCCAAGCCTGGCCGGCGATGCAATGCGAGCAGTTGTCACACAACTCCTAGTGTGTGCCGAGTGTCTGTGGTGCAAGTCAAATTGAATACGTCAAGCAGGCGCCAGGGTGCTATAATGGCCCGGTGACACAGTTTATTTCAATCAAAACCCCAATGGAAAATCATTGGACAAGTGACAATTGATTGGGAAAAAAAGAAAGAAGCATGAAAACATGAGTTCATCATTGTGGCATTAAAAAAAATGGCGACTAGAGCAATAGAATTGAACAGATTGGAAAACGATGAACCGTGCAGGTAACCAATGGCAACTTTGTCCTGTTTTAGAAAGCGCCCACAGAAAGATGCATGAAGAGCACACACACAGGCACAATCAGGTTCAAGTTCAAGTTTATTTATAAAGTGCCTTAAAAAATAAACCAGGTTTCTACCAAAGTGCTGTACGTACACAGACAATACACACAGTCAAAATTAGGGATGCAATAAAAACAGTAAATAAAGTGCAAACACAAAAAATGGCAAAAAACAATAAAACAGGATTATAAAGTGCATACACAAATACTAAAAACAATGCATCAAGTGCCATAGGAAAGTGAATAAAAAAAATATTTTGTCTATTTTTAACAACACCAACTGACTCGGTTGATTTGATATCAGCCGGCAGATTGTTCCAAAGGGTGGGTGCAGCAATGGGGAAAGCCCAGTCTCCAATGGTTTTCAGGATAGTAGGCCTTGTTCGCATGGATAATTCTTTCATGGTCCGGAGGAGATAGGAAGTGTCTGACTTTTGCAATGGTCCTGAGTTGAAAGAAGCTCGATTTCACTACTGAATTTATTTGCTTATCAAACTTGAGTTTGCTGTCAAAAATTACACACAGATTTTTTATGTGGGATCTGATGTAGCTTGAAAGATGGTCGAGGCTCATGTCAGTGGGACTAGCAGGCGGCTGGGGTCCGATGAGTAACATTTCAGTTTGGGTTTAGCTGAAGGAAATGTTGTGCCATCCAGGATTTTATTTCTGTTATGCAGTTTAGCAGCTTCCTTACCTCTGTTTTAGTGATTTTAATGGGAGGTAGATTCGTAGAGTCACAGCAGAGTTGTCAGCATAGAAATTAAACGAGATATCATGGTTCTGGATAATCTGCCCTAGTGGTGGCATATAAAATGAGAAGAGAATGGGTCCCAGGATCGAGCCTTGGGGGATTCCCGATGGTATGCTGGACGATGAGAAACTCCTATCGCTGATATAAGAGCAGAACCAATCCAGGGCTGAACCAGAGGTGCCCTCTCAGAGTCTCTCAGACTCAGAGTTTCCACCATCTGCAGCCTGGAGAATATCATTGGTTACTTTTAAAAGTTTCGCTAACCCTAACCCTAGTAACTGACAAAAAAACGTCCATCCTCTAAAACCTTCCATAAAAAAGAAAGTTTTGAAATCGGTCTAAAAATGTTCGGAGTAGTGGGATCCAGTCCAGGCTTCTTTATAAGCGGCTGAACTATGGCGTTCTTAAAGCAGGGTGGGATGGTTCCAGAGCTTAAGGAGCTGTTTAAAATAGCCAGAAAACTAGGACCAATGGCCTCAAAGTTCCCATGAATGTCATGCACGCACACACAAACAAATAACCACCAGAAACCATAATGGGTCCAAACAACCAAATATGTGTTTAAATTCATGCACATACTCTCTCACACACAAACACACGCGCATATTCATGTTAACCATCTATACTAATCTCTACAACCAGAGAAACATTGGTAATAAGGGTTACATCAGGTTCTAAAGAACAAATCAAATCTCTACCGTGCGGCTATATACCGTCCTCTATTTTTTATATCCTTTTTTTTCCTGGGCTCGGCTGTCTCCCTGAGCACACCTGAAGGCAGAAAGGCAATGATCGAGTCTTACTGTCAATACATCACCCCGGAAAATTACCTCTCCTCTGCTTGGCCTACTTTAATCTCTCGCCCCTCTATTGAAAAAGTGAACACTCTCTTCTGTCCAATTGAAGACTCAAAATGGGGTTTGCCAGCTTGATTGACAACTTTGTCTACCTGACAAAATGTAATGCAGTGAAGGACAAAAAAACAGATCAGGAATTTCTTTGGACCTAATCTTGGCGCCCACGATTACATTTTATTCTGCCTCGTTCTCTCTATTGTGTCAGCTGGATCTTTTTAAGCATTGAGAGTGTGTGTGTGTGTGTGTGTGTGTGTGTGTGTGTGTGTGTGTTTGTGTGTACATGTGTTAGTGCGCACACATGCGTTGGCGTGTATGTGTGTGTGTGTTTCTGTGTAGCTAAAAATCAATACAACTACTATTAAACTAGCTTTCTTTCACTCCACTGTTTACACATACATGTATGGCTGTGTGATGAAGCCAATAATTATACATAATGTACACATAATGTATAGGAGACCTTAGTCTGTACTGCCTGCATAAGTCCTGGTGTGGACTGACGGTAAGCATCAGAATCCATCCATTTCACTATCACACTATTCTTGCTTTTTTCATTATATGCATTAATGTAATTGTTGGATAAACCATACAATATGTGTGGATGTTCTCATATATATATAGTGAATGCTGATACATATTTTAAGGGAATAACAATGCTTTCAAAAGGATCGAATATTGTATGAATCTCCCTATTTTTGTAAATCATATAGAGTAGGATCACATAAGAGCAAACTAGAATGATAACAAACCTGTATACTGATAACGTATAAGTGACATGGTAAATAAGTAAACAGATACATACGAGTAGCTATGCTGTGCTCTATTGAAGGATCAGTTGATTCCCCATTGTTGTTTTCATTTGAACAATTCAAGAAAAAACACCAAACATCATCTCACGTTATGTGACATTTCAAATCCACAAACAGAATCAATGGAATTCCGAAAACCACTCAAAACTAGCTATCGCCATCTCTAACTGCCCCTGTAAGACAGTGATGGTTGAATGAATCAGTTGGCTGTGTGTCTGTGCTAAAGTGATGTTTGTGCAGCTGTAGGTGTATAATGAGGCGACGTGCCATGTGTCAAGCCTCTTTCAATGCGCTCCGCATTACCTTTGGCTCACCCCCGGGGAGATAAGAGTAGCAAAACACACACATGCTTACCCATTCACCGTGAGTGATGTGACATTGGTGAGGAAGATGGAAGTTTATTATGAGCGTCGAAAGAAATGAGTGGCGGTAAAAACATTTTTTTACCGTCTGTCATATAAATTACATTTATTATTTATATATTAATTATTGCATTGAACGAATAATATCATGATTGTCTCCTTCAATAATCTTTCATTTGAATGGCTCTCGGAAGGATGCCCTTAAGGGGTCAATAAAATTGAGTTAGAAGATAATAATAATAATAATAATAATAACCATTATTATTATTATAATAGCCAGCGTTTGATAGTGTCAATAATTACAGGTATTCTAACCTTTAAGAATGTAATTTTGGTCATTTGTCATTTTCATATTCGTCTCGATTTATTCACAGTATGTTTTAGCACCTGAGAATTGATGGGGTGAAGAAGGGTGAAGAAGGGTGAAGAAGAAGCAACACAGTGAAATTGCAACTCTTGTTTTGTTCCATTTCATCTTCAAAATATGTCTGGACCATATATGTTATCTCTCTGATCTCCAGGAATCCTCCAATTTCTCCTGTAAAAGTGGACCGACCTCTCTACCTTGATGTCTATGTGCCTTTCATCATTAGGACACACTGCAATAAAGATATATGTGTAGTAGAAGCTATATTGGAAGGAAAATTGAATACAAATCACTACT
>OMKN01063576.1:0-10427 GCA_900302345.1 Melanonus zugmayeri | reverse complement strand
TTGCTTTTCATGGTGACATTTTGAAGGTAACCCATACCATCTCTGTCTATGTATTCAGTTTAGGCACCGCATCGGGTGTTATTGTATTTGTGTAATCTATTAGTGTCGAGGAATGATAATATTCATTACTTTGGATCGGTGATGGAATTAGGCGAGACGGTCAGACCATTTTTGGTCTGTTGGCAGAAGAAAGGAGGGTGATCCTGTGAGAGAGTCCATTAACGGCGAAGAAGGACGTGTGGTCCCTGTACAAGATAAACTAGTCTTATACGAGAGCTATAAAGAGAGAGAGTAGAGAGAGAGAGAGACAATGTTCCCCTTTTGCTAAACTCCCAAAACTGACCCTCAGATGATGCCACCCAGAAAGACTGAAGACTAAAGCAACACTGATGTTACACATCTGCATGTTGATGTAGGCCTCTTTCGATTCTGTCAGGAGTGCCCCCTGGTGCATTTAAAGAAGACGTACAACTACCAAAGATAACAGGAAGCTGCTGCTGTAGAGAGAGAGAGGGAAGAGAGAAGAGAGCAATAGAGAGAGAGAGGAGAGAACAGAGGAGCGAGAGAGACACACACACACACACGTCCTTCCAACAGAAACATCCCAGAGGGCCCAGCCCAAGCAGAAACTCATCTCTTACATAATTGGTCACAATGGGGTTATTTCTTCTTCTTTTTTGGGGTTCTTTGTGTTGTTTTGTATGTGAGCACGGTGCGTTGCTCGATAAATCTTCTTCCTCCAACACACATGGATTGTTGCTTACCAGATTTATTTTTGTCTGCTTGTTTTGTACTCTCTCCCAGGACTTTGCCCTCAAGCTGAGGCCAGGCATCTCATCTTCCGCTTGGAAATGGACATGAAAGCTGACTCACGATATTCATTAACACGCATGGCTGCACACGTTGACAAATAAATAACCCTTTATGGAAAGATTGTACACATGTACAGTATATGCCACCGGCACACATGCAGCGCGTTTATTACAGAGAAAATGTGAAGCCTATAGTATAAGCAATGGATTTGACCCTCTTTTATAAAACAGTGACGTTTGAGAAAGACACCCTTGCTCTCGTTCCCGTGAGACTAACAGCTCATACTTCATTCTTACCAAAAGGCACAGAAACGTTGCCACTGGCGACAGCGGCTACAGCCTGAGGGCAGACAACTGCAATACCAGCTACAAGAAAGACCAGCCGATACGGGTTAGATATACAGACACCATGGTAGGTGAGAGACGTCTGCATTAACATCTATTTTTATAGAGTGAGAGGGATGGAGGCAGAATGAGTGCATGTGTCTGTGTGTATGAAGGGCGCATCTGGCCAATTAAACTCAATTCATTTGGGACGCCCTGATTTTTGTTCAGCATCTTCAAATCTGTCGCCATCTAGTGGTCTATCTAATCTATCTACTGTATCTAGTCTTGCAGGATTAAATACATACAACATTCTGGTAACTTCCATTATATGCTAGATGGACATTTCTTTCAGACTGAGGTCAGACTGATTACTGGGGGTACGTAAAATAAGGGGTACAAAAATAATCTGTGTAAAAAAACATGTAGACTGATGTTGCATTGTAACCTGAAACAACTAGTGCTGCAACACTCAATTCATTCATCCTGTGGTGCCAGCTTTGCTTTCTTACGGCGCACTGCCCTTGGTTTTTCAATTTTATTTACAGTGTCTTGTTTTTCCATCTTAATCTTTGCCTTCTTAATCGGGAGGCTGTCCTTCTGGTCATCTTCCAGCTTTACAGACGGCATTTCTTTCAGCTTCTGAAACTTTTTCAGGTCAGCGCAGAATAAAACCTAATACAAAAAGAATCACACTGATTAGTTACAATGAAAGAGATATGATATATATATATAAATAAACCATCATAATAAATACCTACCGATTGTGCCCAGCCAGCATGAGGACCCCATAGCTGCCTGAAAAAATCCCCTGTAAAAAAACATTGGATATTTATTACATTTGTTTGCTCACTGTGATTTTTTTGAAACTGTTGAAATGAGTGAATTCATGCTGACCAATGTCTCTGTGAACTTTGTCAGTAAGGGTCTTGTGTGCACTGCCAGCGGCACAATTGTAGTCCCGTTTAGCAATCTGCCAAACGTGTGTGTCCACGGGAACAGCATCCGCCTTGTCAAGGGACATGAGACAGGCACAGTCGGCCACCTAAACAATGGGAGACACAAAGAGGAAAGATTCAGACACATTTGAAGTGATATGAGTTTTATTAAAACAATTAAGAATATCACAGAGACATACAAGGCGATTGATTATTGACTTGAAGTCAATTACAATTCAAGTAAATTAGAAATAGACCAATTAAGCAATGAAAAGAAGTGGCAATGTGGGACCATTTGGAACTCAGGGAAACATAAGACAATGAGGGGTGTTTGAAGAAGTTGGGAAGAAGAATTATTAGAAGAATTATTCCCAGCTGGTAAAAAATTAGATCTGCTCATACCTTGATGCCTACGCCAGGGAGAGACCGCAGAGCGTCACGGGCCTGAAGATATGGCGTGCTCCTTAGACCCTGGAGCCAGTCAGGCCCGTGGTTCTCCAGGATTTGTTTGGCACTCTGTTGCAAAAACCGGGCCCGGTATCCAAAACCCAGATCCCTCAGCAGTGCCTCTACTTTGCCATCTGCCAGTCATAAGAAAAGATCCATCACAATCCTGATTTGAAGAAAGGCTGTTGTGTGATAACTTCCCTTACGTTACCAACTATAAATAAATATAATTAATAATATGTATAAATTTATAACATTATTATAATATAATAATAATAATAATAATGATAATGATAATAAACAACTTCATTCTAGTATGTTGTGCAGCTCTTCATCTGCATTAATAAGCATACTTTTTTAACCATCATAAGCATTTTTTTTTTAACCATCATTCATTCATTCATCAACCATCATTCACTGTCATTGCATTGAAGTGTCATAAAAAACACAATAAAGTACCAGCCAGGGCAGACAGGGTGGGGAAGTCGTAGTAGGTGGTCCCATCCAGCTCACACAGCGGCTCGCCCAGAGACCTGCACAGGTTCTCCACCATGCCCTGGATGCGGGAAATGTGGTTGTTGGAAGTACAAATGAAGGAAAACAAACACTCAGTCGGGTTCTGGCGCAGCATTCGTATACCTAGGAAAAAACAAAATGCATTTGAAGTATAATACTTACACACCTCATATCCATTGTGCCTATGGAATGATATAGTAAGTGAGATTGTAACCACTTACCTGTGAAAGTTTTGGCTATATGCTTGAAGTGGGGGTCTGCCAGTGCCCATTCTCTATACAAGTCATCAAGGTTTACATTTAACTGGAAATAATCCACAAGCATTTCTTCCTCTCCTTCTTGCTTGATGGTCACAGTCACCGGCTCGTCCTTCTCTTCCTCCTTTATGTTTAATTTATGCTTTAGTCTTTTTTCAGACTTATTTGGCTGCTGGGCAGAACCACTCGCTATTCTTTTTCTGTTATCCTCCTCTTTATGCACATTTTGATTCTTATTATTATAGGCGTGATACCACAGTCTATCATCAGTTTGCGTCAGCGTCCACACTCTTCCTCCCATCACGCCCGTCCAGTGACCATCTCCAGTCTCTCTCCAGCTGCGAGTTGAGAATAAGTAAGTAAGTAAGTCAAGTTTATGCATAAAGCGCTTTTCACAGACATTGGTCACAAAGTGCTTTACAGGGGGTGCAAAGTTAAGAACACAATAAATAAATTAAAATAGAAACGCAATGAGTACATCAAGTGCAGATCTGGTGCATGCAGGTCGCCCAAACGCCTGACCAAGAAGAAGAAGAAGTGATGATGATGATGATGATGATGATGATGATGATGATGTAATTCTTTTGAAATACTAATGCTATGTTTCGTGAGCTAAGAAGAGAACTAAACAAAAATAAAGAATAAATACCGGAAAGTTTGTCCACAGCCCAAAGTGAGGTCCAACCTCAGCTGCGACCTGGTACAGGCCAGTGATGCCCACGCTGCTGTCGCCCCCGCAGAGAGCATCGCGTGCTTGGCCATGGTCGCGATGATGCTCATTCAACTAGATTCATAACTAGATAACAATGTCATCAAAATATTGAAAGTTGGTTAGAATGTGTCTGTTAATGCTATAACTAGACTGGACGACATCTAGCACAGTCAGTGGATTGTGTTTACAGTTACAGGGGCAAGGGAAACATAAGTGATGGACTCAAAAAGGTTTCCCGGTGTTTTGTTATAAGCGTCGATGTTGATGGCCAACAAATACCTTGCGATGGGTTCGTGTCTTTTTGATCGAAGTGTAAGGCCGCGTGACGGTGTTCTCTTATATGGTGCGGAGCGTTTTAGTATTTATATTCATTGGACATTTTCATTGTAGACATTTTTTGATGAATCTGGTAACGTTTCTGGAGCTGACGCAACATTACACGTACTGTGATTTAGTCCCTCCCCAACTGATGTCAACACAACTATTGATTGGCTATTTCAGTAAAACTACGCAGACAATCTCCTTCACCCATTAGTTGATGCTTTCCCAAAACCCCACACGATTGGTCAATTTACACACGTGGTCTTTTTCCCCCTGGTGGCACAGGAAGCGAGAAGAGACTTTTGCGGCGTGCGGGTCTGGCTGTAGTCTGGCAGGTGTGTGTGCGCTGAAAAATGGCGGACGCCTTGACACTTTTCACTTCAATTGGGCTCAGTGAACAAAAAGCTAAAGAAACATTGAAGAACGAAGCACTAACTTCTGCTCTTAAGGATGCCATTACCCGGGTAAGCCGTGTTCGCAGACGAGGGATTTGTTGTTCTGTCAGAACTACCCTCTGTTCCTCTGGTATTACTTTGTGATTTAAATGTGATTGTATGTCTTGGTGGTGATGAGATTGTGGTTCAAATAATCTTGTGACAAATGAATAATGAATAATATTCATTTGCTTTTTAAAGGAAAATCGGTTGTCACAGCACATAGTTTCATTTTCATTTCGACATCACGACCTCTGTACTTTTCCCAGTTTTGTCATAGCACTGTAGAGTATAAAGAGACTGTATCCGCCATACACTGGTACACATAGTGTATATGTGTACCAGTGTATGGCGTATGATGCCTAAACATGGGTTCGACTTTTATGCTACTTATTCTATTATTTCTCATCAACATTTGCTTTTTTCCAACTGATCCATTACAATAGGCGCAGGCTGTCAATGGAGACACAGGAGTGGACAAAGCCATGGGGACATTGCTGTACAGCATGGTGTCCCGTCTCCGAGATACCAAACGCCTGACATTTCTCTCAGACCACATTGCCCAGCACAAAATATCCACAGAACTTCAACTAGCTGGTAATTACGATGTCGCTGTCATAATGAAGAAAGGCCAATGGGGAATCCCACTTGTGTTTTTCACATTTTCATTTGTCACTGTAGGTATTTAAATGTTTCCGTAAGCCGGGGATACACTAAAGATTTGCACAATCCTAACCGATTGTAAAAAGACCGGACATCACAGATTACACTTGCATGTTTTTCTTTGGTTTTGCTTTCTTCATAAATTAGTTATTTCAATGTCCTTGGTGCAGTTGATAAGATTTTACAAGTAGGCGTGAATCTAAAACACACCTAGATGGCTGTAGTAAATTAATTGGGTGTGTGGACATGGTTATGCAAGTACAATGGTGCATTAAAAAAAGAATAATAAAGAATATGTTTAGGACATAGGTCTTCGGTCCAGATAAAGTATCGTATACAGAACGTTGACTCACTTTACTGCTCGCATAGTTATAAACTGACACACAAATGCCCTGTTTTGGTTGTGATTTTAGCTGCTCTTGAGTTTGTGAAGAGCCACCCTCAGGGAGACCCCATCAACCAGGCAGATTTTGAAAATGTATGCGGCGTGGGCGTGGTCATCACCCCTGAGCAGATCGAGGAAGCGGTAAGGAGCCAAGTATACCAGCCACTTGCATAACAGACTTCCAGGGACACTCTTAATACTCTCACTACTTATTAGCCGTGCTCTGTTAGTAACACTGTGTTCTTCTCAGGTGGAAATGGTGATCAACAAACACAAGGAACAGCTGTTAAAGGAGCGGTACCGCTACAACATGGGGCTGCTCATGGGTATGCTTTCAGACTAATTTAAGAAAAAAACCAATTCCTTCTGTTTTAATTACTTGTAAATCACCACAAAAAAAAGAGGCGGTGTCAACAAACGTTGTGTCCCTTTCAGGAGAAGCACGCACTGCTCTTAAGTGGGCAGATGGAAAGATAATCAAGAATGAGGTGGATGTGCAGGTGTGTTTCAGAAAGGATTGTTTACCAGTAGCAAAGAAGGAACATTGCTTCTGTATGTGGCTGCTTTCTGTGGTTGTGCTTGTGTACACCTTAATAATTCTATTTCCTTGTGATTTATAGGTTCTACACTTATTGGGCGCCAAAACAGAGGCTGACCTAGAAAAGAAGCCCAAGGTAACAACATGCGTTATGAATTGCAGGATGATGAAGACACTTTTTCACTGTCACCCATGGGTAACCTCTCATCTTTTTCATGCAGCCTCAGAAAGCGAAAGCCTCTGAGATTGAGGTGAAGGCGAAGAAAGAAGAGGTGGCAGTCAATGGTGAGGTCCAGTTTTCCTTAAAGACAAGTAAATGTTGTTGCTTGTATGTGAAGAAGAGAGTTTAATCTGTCATTCGTCTTTAGGCGAGGTCCAATCTGAAGGGAAATCTCTAATGGAGCAACTAAGGGGAGAAGCGCTGAAGTTTCATAAACCAGGTAAACCATTACTACTTAATTACTTATAAATTAATTGACATCTCTGTAGTCCATTGTTCCCCAGACCCATGCATTGTGGTCAGGGTTGGTCCATATGTTAACCTCTCGCTCCGGTCTTGTTCCTGCAGGAGAGAACTATAAGACGGAGGGCTACGTGGTTACACCCAATACCATGAACCTGCTTAAAAAGCACATGGAGATTACTGGTGGACAGGTGAAACGGACCACTTTTTGTAATCTGACATGATAATAGGACCTAGTACTTTTGTTATTTGTACTAGGCCCTAGCCAATCTGTGAAATATTGTGAAATATATTGATTGATATTGATACATAGATTTTTAGCATGTACATAACCTTTATATCTTGTTTTATTTTAAGATTCGTACTCGCTTCCCTCCTGAGCCCAACGGTATCCTCCACATTGGACACGCCAAAGCCATAAACTTCAATTTTGGTTACGCAAAGGTACCACTTCCAGATGTCCACTTTGCTACATTGAACCCGCTGCCTTCATCATCTTGTGTCTATAGTGTTATCCGTCTTCTTTTACAGGCCAACAATGGGATTTGTTTCCTGAGGTATGACGACACAAACCCAGAGAAGGAGGAAGAGAAGTACTTCACTGCCATCAAGGACATGGTGGAGTGGCTCGGTGAGTCTTGTTTGTTGAGCTTAGCTGTCTTTCTACTGTTTATATGTCACGCTTTTAAAAGACGGTGATCATTAATGTGACGTGTCTTGTAGGCTATGAACCATACGACATCACCCACGCATCGGACAACTTCCAGCAACTGTATGACCTTGCAGTGGATCTTGTTCGCAGGTGAGTCAAACAGTGGTGGTGGACCAGTGTGTGACATTCCTTGGGTATACGGGTAGAATAGGTTACCATCCTTCTGATGTACTCCTTCAGAGGTCACGCCTATGTGTGCCACCAGCGGGGGGAGGAGCTGAAGGGCCACAACGCCCCCCCATCACCATGGAGAGACCGCCCCATGGAGGAGTCGCTGGTCTTGTTTGAGAGGATGAAGAAAGGGCTGTTTGCCGAGGGTGAGGCGACACTGAGGATGAAGATGGTCATGGAAGATGGGAAGATGGATCCTGTTGCCTACCGCATTAAATACACGCCACATCATCGGACAGGAGATGAATGGTAAAAAATATAGTTGTTGTTAGTTTTTATTGGATAATCTGTGCTAAAACACAAAATGTTCACGATGGCAATAACTTTCCTTTCACTCTCCTCCAGGTGCATCTACCCAACCTACGACTACACTCATTGCTTGTGTGACTCTATTGAGAACATCACACATTCTCTTTGTACCAAAGAGTTCCAGGCAAGGTATGCAGTGTGACTTTTGTAAGGTTGTCCATTAATGTATTCCTGATTCCTTTTTGTTGTTGTTGATCGACTGTTTCATTTTTAGACGGTCGTCATATTTCTGGCTATGCAATGCTCTGGATGTCTACTGCCCAGTGCAGTGGGAATATGGACGCTTGAACCTCACTTACACTGTTGTATCCAAGAGGAAAATCATCAAATTGGTAGAGACAGGAGTTGTCAGGTAAGATGTCTGTCTATCCCTGTGACATATTTAGGCCAGTGCCACAATTAATTGATGTAAGAATCTTTAACACATCATAAATCTGCATGGCAATGTTTTTTACAATTACTCAAAACATAGTTCATGCCTCACATAGGTATGTTTACACATTGTGTTTTACACAGTGTGGGTAATGAATGTGTGAGAAAGGTCTATAAAAATAGTGATTGGTCTACTCTTCATGTTCAACTATGCTTTTTACTGTAGAGACTGGGATGATCCTCGCCTCTTCACGCTAACCGCACTGAGGAGAAGAGGTTTTCCACCTGTGGCCATCAACAACTTCTGTGCCAGGGTATGCAGACAGGAAACGGCACAGCAAATGGGGTCTATACAAATGAATTGCCACTGTATTTCAGCATCATCAACCTTTATTTGACCAATCAAGTTAATTAAGAACAAATTCTTATTTACAATAACGGCTTGGCAAGAGGCAAAAGACCTCCTGTGGGAACGGAAAATATTCAAACGCACAGATCAGATGGACACAGAGTCACGATGATAAAAACAAGGGAGCAGCAGAGACATATGAGGCAACAAACCACATGAACAGCATAGCACAATAGACAGCACAGACTACGGTAGTACAAAACAAGACAACAGGGCAAGGGGCAATAAACAATACAGCATCACACATGACATGTGCCAGCACACATGACGGTAGCAAGATCACACATAGCAGCACGTAGCAAAAGAGGAAGCGGACGGAGGGGTTGAGAACTTGGCTAAGACTAGGGATGGATAGAGCAGCGGACACAAGGAAGAAACGGGGGCGACAGTGCAGTATTTAACCTGTTTCTATTGCAGGTGGGAGTAACGGTTGCCCAGGTCACCATGGAGCCCCACCTGCTGGAGGCTTGTGTGAGAGAGGTCCTGAACGACACTGCACCGAGGGTCATGGCCGTGCTGGAACCCCTCAAAGTCACCATCACCAACCTCCCCGGGGACTCAAAGGTACGGATGGGCTGATGAATACATTCATACCAGTTTGTTTTCTTTTGCTGTAGTTGTGCCATTTGTGGAGGAGGGAAAACTGAATGTAAAATGAGGAGCTGTTCATTTAATTATTCTTTTGTTCACTCAAAATGTACAAACATTTGGATGATTAACCTCCCTTCAACTATTTTTCAGTCTGATGTCCAAGTTCCAAATTTCCCTGCCAACGAGGCTAAAGGCAGCCATGTGGTTCCATTTACAAACATCATCTTCATTGAACAGAGTGACTTCAGAGAGGTCAGAGAAAAAGTGTATTGTGAACATCTTTATACTCTATACTTTATACTGCAATTACTGGGTTTGATTTGTGTAACTAGGATTGTGACAGATGACTTGCCCTCCCTTGCTCGTAGGTAATGGAAAAGGGCTACAAGCGTTTGACTCCAGACCAGCCAGTAGGCCTAAGACATGCTGGCTATGTCATCTCTGTGCAAAAGATCATGAAGGTGAGTCTTCTTTTGGCTGGCCCTGCATTAATAATAATAATCAAGCTAAACAACAAGAACAAAAATACATTTAAAAAAAACCTTTAATCAGACTAAATACAAATGGTTGGAACTTTTCGTCAAAGCCACAATGGAATGAAACCGTAGTAGAATATTGGTGGATTCATATTGGGGCGATCATGAGACTTCTTTTTTCCTTCCCTTTTTTTTCTGTGACATTATTTTCATCCAACCCTACCAATGATGCTCCACCCTTGCTAGGATGCTCAAGGTAAAGTGGTGGAGTTGGAAGTGAGCTGCTGTGTTTCAACTGAAGCTAAAGAGAAACCCAAGGCTTTCATCCATTGGGTCAGCCAGCCACTCAAGTGTGAAGTGCGCCTCTACGAAAGACTGTAAGTCTTATCAAACATCTACAGTTTGTGACTGGCAATTTACACACACACACACACACACATGCAGGCTTGTCTAACTGGTGGCTCTTATCTTGTAGGTTCTTGCACAAAAATCCAGAGGATCCGTCTGAAGTCCCTGGGGGCTTCCTGAGTGACATCAACCCTGTAAGTGTTTGTATTGTGTCGGAGAAAAGTGGACA
>OMKN01063522.1:0-10519 GCA_900302345.1 Melanonus zugmayeri | reverse complement strand
AAGACCAAGCACACCACCGCGAGCATGATCTTCACATATTCCCTCGGATCAACATCGAGACATCAAACCGACTGCTGATGAAGACTCGCGACGCGGCGCAGGGAATGACGGCAATACAATTCAATTCGATCGGCAGAACGTGTCGCGGTGAACGCGCCCCATCACCTACCCACTCAGCTCCATCCGACCGACAGCAGGGAGGATTTAGCCTACATATCGGGGGTGGAAATGGTCAAACATGTCGGCACTGACCAACGTAAACAAATACAAATGACCGGTGAGGAGGGCGTGCGGACGGAATGAAAAAGGGCGTGTGTATGCGTGCATCATTCCTATAAGACTTTGCGTGTGTGTGTGTGTGTGTGTGTGTGCGTGCGTGCGTGTGTGCGTGTGTGTGTGTGCGCGAATCTGCGGTATGCGGAAACGGAGGGTCGGGGAGAAAGGAAAAAAATGAAAGGGAGAGAGAAGAGCGTCAGGTCTGCGGTGACGAGGACACGTGGGCTCGTGGTACCCTCCCTCCTCCTCGCCAGGCATCCTCCCGTTGCCATGCAGTTCTCTGCACGCGAATGGTGCTCAAGAGAAGGCGAGGGCTCGCACGGATTGTAGGCTATGAGCAGGAATGGTGGTTTTGCATTTAGAGTTCTTTTTTTCTTTCTTTTCAAAGGATATACATGAATGGCAGCCATTTCTATGAAGGCCATGTAGGCCTATTAACAAGAATAATTCCATTAGGATACTTATTATTATTCACGTTGTTATTGTGATATGTTGTATACTGGAGAGATTGGGGGATTCCTGACTGACAATAACCCCCCGCCCCCTTTAAAAAAAGGCTGGTTGTTTGTAGTTTGTGTGTGTGTGTGTTCAGGTTAAAGGGTGCATGCCCTGTCTATCACTGATTCCACACGAAGACTCCTACATTATGGTCGGCCTATTCGTCATTCGACATGTTCTGTTGATTGTTGAGTGTGCATTCAATTCAACACACAAGCAATGCCCCCGGTACTCACATACACACAGTGTGCATGCAGGGATTCATCGGGACACATGGAGCTAATTTCGCCAATGCAGTCAACTCACTAATGGAGAAGAGATACGTGGTGCATTCTAACAACCGCCTCTGAATATGGAATCTGCGAGAGAGACAGAGAGAGAGAGCGAGAGAGAGAGAGAAAGAGAGACATAGAGAGAGGGATAGAGGATTTAGAGAGAGGTAAGGGAGTGGGGATGGGGGTGGTGTCAGTTTATGTTTTAACTCATTTTTTAAAATCCCACGAGCTTTACAGGTTTGAGAATCAACTATTGATATCAAAGAACTACGTCATATATATGATCCCTTAAATGATGGAGTGATTTGAGACTGAATAGGGTGGTATAGGCTATAATTTAAATATGATCTTTTTCAGTTTCTTTATAATGAGTAGACCATTTTGTGCAAACTAGTTGCAAAATCTATTAACTATTTTGAAATATAGATTTTAATCTCGTTTTCATCCAATCATCAACGTGTAAGTGGACGTAAGCCAATAAGGAGTTGACTTTATTTAGAGGCACACCACCCTCTGCTGTACAAACGGATATAGCACCGTTAGATAGTGTTGGCTATTTCGTGGCGTTGGGCCTTCAACAAACTCGTGCGACCGAGTCTCTTTTTTGCAAACACGTGGCAATTAGACTAACTCAATTCAGCTGCTTTGCATAGCCTATCAATCCTTCCCTTTCTCTGTGCTGTCGCTTGATTGGTCAGTCCAAGGTGGCAATTAGCTAATTGGACAAGTCCACGACATTATAAAAGATGTTGGCAAGCGCGAACACTCCTTTATACGTTCTTGCGTTTAATAGGGGGAAAAACGGCATACAATTGGAGATACAAAAAAATGAATGGTATTCAACGTTGTGCGAACAGTGACACTGAGCCACAACTGCAGCTTTTCAACTGCCCTCACGCTGCTTGCGGGGCGACGTTTACGCGCCAATGGCGACTTAAAGAACACGAAACTGTACACACTGGAGCGGTAAGCAATACGCACACCTTGTCCTGGACAGATTTAAAGGGGTTCGAATGTGTAGTTAGAACTTGGCCATGAGCTAAATGTCAACTTTATCTATCTCCTAAGCGTCCTGTCCAGTGTAACAACGATGGCTGTGGTCGTCGTTTCTCGCGGAAGTCGCACCTGAGGCGCCATAGTTTTCAGCACACTGGAGCCAAGAAATTTAAGTAAGTCAAAATCGTCGCAGCTTTGGATCGAATGTCGCCCATCACAAATGTAACCTACATGTAACCTACCTGCCTTTCATGTTTTTTGAACAGATGTACGTTGGCGAGTTGCAGAGAAACTTTTTTCGACGCAGCCAATATGAAGAGGCACGTTCGCTATTCTCACGGAGAAAAGGAGAAGTACTTTAAGGTGTGGCCACAAGATGGCGCCTAACTACCACATTTGACCTTGACTCGCACCGACACGATTCCTTTGTAGTGTTGCACTTTGCAAGCTGATTTTACTACATTTGCATAATTTCTCTGAAAAGTCTCACTTAAACTTTTTTTTTTCCCCCAGTGTACTCACCCCAACTGCTCGTTGACCTTCAAGAAACGCCGAGTATATAAACTGCACTTGATAGCGCATGGAGAGTCTTCTTTGTTCAAGTACACACACTCATTGACCCTCATTAGCATGGGGTCACTCTGTCACCACCGCGGATGGCTGGGGGCAAAACTACACTGGTCTTTAACACTTTCCAATGTTGAATCGGTTATTTGAAAGTACTCGCGCATATGTCACTGATACTTTGTTGATATGCTGCAAAACAAACATTTACATCTTTATTACACTTCTTGTATCGCATCGTCATTTTTGACCAATGCGGCCATGTTTGGAGTGCTCCGCTCAAACCATGGATGCGTTTGTTAGAACAGGAGGTGATGCAAGAAGTTGATTTAAATGCTTGTTTTGCAGCACATCAACAAAAGTGAGTTTTTCATAAGAACATATGCGTGAGTACTTAATCGGTTATACTTAAATAACCGATTTGACATTAGAAAGTGGTTCTAAAGACCAGTGTTTCGTCCCCATCTGCGGTGGTGAGTGTGACCCCATATGTTTGAGTCATTGTGCGTACTTGAACAAGACTGTTTTGTAA
Organism: Melanonus zugmayeri; assembly: GCA_900302345.1. Classification (NCBI taxonomy): domain Eukaryota; kingdom Metazoa; phylum Chordata; class Actinopteri; order Gadiformes; family Melanonidae; genus Melanonus; species Melanonus zugmayeri. The sequence goes on along the minus strand of OMKN01063522.1, from coordinate 7,378 downwards.
CGCATCAACAATATCACTGCATTTCAAATAACGGATTCAACACTGGAAAGTGGATAAAAGGACCAGTCCCAGCCAGCCATGGCGACAATGTGACCATAGTGTTCATACGGGGCACAGGAGGCACACATGGGGCTAAAACAATAGATGCAGGTGTTGAAAGACTGCGTACTAACGAGTCAACGTGTGTTTTGTCCTCCTCGATGGCATCTTTCTCAGGTGCTCCAAGGATGGTTGTGGCTCCTCATTTGACTCGCACGTTGCCCGCAAAGCCCATGAAAAGAAACATGCCGGTTGGTCAATTTAAAATAGTCTTTCATCCCCCCCCCTTACTGGCACACTCCATTTTTCTTCCTATGCCTACATTTGCATATGATTTCAGGACATCTGACGGAAGTGTAAATTGCGAACAGTGTTGCCCATAAAGCTACCCACTAGGTAGCAGACTAGTCATGGACTTCATTCTTCATCCCTTCTCTTCATCCTCTGGGCGCCGCAGGGTACCGCTGTCCTCATGCCAGCTGCCAGGTGTTTGAACATACCTGGGGCAAACTGCAGAAGCACATGGCGAAACACCCAGGTAAGACAAATTGTTACCATGAAACCCATCTCAATGTAAAACCGGCCATTTATTTACAAGAATTGTGCATGCAATGTGACTAGCGTGGCAAAAACATGTACTGTGTACCTTAATATAATTATAATAATAATAATATCCTTAATCTATTGAATTTGACCCCCACCAACTTATCAACTCCTCAGCTTTTATTTTGGTGGTGAATATCCTGTATAGGCAAATCATTCAAAAAATGTGATTATATTTTCCATATTTTAGTGGCCTACGCCTGTCAAGCTTGCCAGAAGGTGTTCAAGCGGGTCGACGCACTGCGCAAACACAAGCAGGTCCACGCCCTGCACAAGCCAGTGCTGGTGTGCCCAAAGACGGGCTGCCAGGCGTACTTCTCCACCACTTTCAACCTGCAGCACCACATCCGCAAAGTGCACTTGCAACTGCTCAAACACCACTGCGCCTTCCCAGACTGCCCACGCGCATTCGCCATGCGGGTGAGTAGTACCCCGCCCCCACCCCAACACACACACGTTTCACGCTGCCATTTTGGAGTCCGTGAGCAGTTTTGTGCACTTCAGCCGGTTGGGAAGTGTCCCTCAAAAAGGGACTCGAGGGGAGACGCTGCCATACATTTATTTTAAAGTGTATCCATGTTAATCAGCTGAAATGTCTTCATTCAAGGTCGTTGTGTTTGCCCCTAGTTTGAGGTTCTCTTGGTCATCCTTGAGCAGTTTGTCCTGTGGGACGGACTTCATTGCTACAGTTCCCACTGTTTTTCATGGAGTGTAGACTGATGTGATGGTGTTCGGTTCCTCCGTAGGAGAGCATGACCAGACACATGCTCTGCCACGACCGCCGGCCCAACCCACATAGGGTAAGAACATTACTTCCAGTACTGTGTAGCTCGCCGTATACGAGCCAGACGCTTAATCAGCCTGGGTGAAATCCTGCTAGCCATGGTCATAATGGTCAAACAAATAATTTGCATTACCCTTAAAACACCGGTAGCCAATGTGCTGTTCTTGGTGGGTGTAATAAGACTTCATCCAACGATGTCAAATTTGGTAGCCGTATTCCCGTCTCGGCTTCAGGTAATTCAGCCATTTAGAGGCACAACTTTTTGTTTCTTTTGTCCTCGCCACAGCAGCGACACCGCTCCAACAGGGCGTGGCAGAATCGTCTGGACGGCCACCGCCAACTGCCCATGGTGGAGGGTGACCTGCGCCGCCTGTTCGCCATGCGCATGCGCATTTCACGGCGCACCAAGGTGGAGGCTGACCTCTCGGGTCTCTTCAACGAGCGCAAGATCCCGCGTTACGTCGATCCGGAAGTGAACCTCCGCAACTTGTTCAGCCTGAAGGCGCCGCGGGTGGTGGTGCCGGCGCCAATCGAAGTGCCGCCTGTCAGCTGAAAGAAGGAAAGACGCAACGTGAACTTTTTCGGCCGTTTTGAGAAAAGTGTAGCCTTATTTGACCTTACAATAAGAAATGGTTTTTTTTTAAAGAAATGTCCATAATGGTTGCATTGAGAAAATTGGTTATTTAGAAATTGCAGTAGCTACACATTTAATTTTGAATTTAATATTTTTCCACTTGAAAGATGGAATATTAACCTAATAAGAGGCAAGTTAATTTCTGTACATGTTTGATATATTGGAACAAATGACCAATAAAGCTTAAGTTTGCTACTGAATACAAATGGTTTTTACTATTGAATTGCCCAAGCTGTCTCTTCAATCACCCACGCACCATGTGAACCTCTAGCCAAGAGTGCCTTTCGTTTTGTCACTACGTTCTCCATTTGTGGGGGTTGATTGTGCCTGCTTTCTCCACATGCCAGTTGACATTTCAGAACTTGTTGAGCTCATTCTCCATGAACAAATGACTGCAACTCTAGCGGGTCTCCGCCGCACTGCACCCATACTGGAGTGGGATTACCCTTTCCTTTGCCAAATGTGACTTGCGCAGCCAAAGGCCAACACTTCTCATTGCCACTGTCCTGCATTCACAGGTCTCCATGGGAAAGGCGGGGACTCCATCCGGAATGTCACTTGATGACAAAACGCTTCGAAACGTGAAAAAAGTTATAGGATGTTATTGGTGTCAATATACTACTTCGCATGAATTGTTTTTCAGACATGTTCAACACGGGTCTTTGGAACCGATTTTAATTCAGCTGAATTTTGGATATCATTTTTATCAGTAAATGTGGAATCAGCATTTTGTTACATTCCATAAAATATACACAAACAAGGATTGTGGTTCCCTTTTATATTATGGAATGATGCAATTGGCCTGTTTATCAAGGGGTAGTGCACAACTCTTGAACACAATGGGGCTTATACGTCCCATCGCAAGCACCATCTCCATTTTGGAAGCATAGGATTTTACAGTACTACAACTCGAGTCCTCTCAATATGGCGGAGTGTCGCCAACAAAAGATCACATGATGCATTCTGATGTAGAGAAGAGCTACTGTAGCAGCAAAGTACCTGAGTGCTTTATCAGCCACCACAGCATGCATATCAGGCTCTGTTGAAAGCCTATAGGTTAGATGGGAATACAGCAAGACACAACGCATTTGGCTGATGGGAAACAGGCGTACACTGAGATTGTTTTGAGGCAATTAATCTGGATTGTAGTTAAACAGCACTGGTGTCTTGCAGTGAATACGTGTAGCTTACCTTGTCTATTCCAAATGCAATTCAGTTATTTCTAAAATAACATTTTATTTATTGATTCATAACACCCACAGATGCAGAATTCTAGGGCCACGGCTCTGTACAGTAATTTATTTAGTATCTTATTTTTATATTATTTGTATTTCTTGCTTAACTGTACCTGTATTCTTTAACTCGGTATTCCCACTTATACCTGTGTTTTATCCCCTCTACTGTTGCTGCTTTGACACCTGAATTTCCCTCCGGGGATCAAAGGTTTATCTTATCTTACATTTTTAAGAAGAATGCTTTAAAGATCATTTCCCCCCTTTAATTCATGACCTAAATATAGGAAATAATGAAGCCAAACTATCATAGTATAAATATTTTTTGCAGCAGGCAGTGAGACAGGATGATTTATAAAAAAACAAGCCATTAAATTACCCAAATAAAAACACCTAAAGGTCTTAAGTTTCAACAGAAAAGCATATGGGTACCTTTTTATTTTGGAAGGTACATTCTAGAATAGCGATTCTTTGTATTAAATTTGGAATGACCTTTATTTTGAGGTGGAATATACCAGCAGCGGCAGCCTCTTCAGAAGTGCGAATGGCTGAACAGGCGTGCATTTCAGGTCAAGTGCAATGGCCTCATCTGCCCACACAGTTGAACACTTAGATCCTGTAGTGGCCCCATGCTACCAACTTTAAACTTCACTATACAAGGTTGGTCTTGTTGGCGAAAAATGTCCTCCCACACATGCTTGAGTATAGTACCACAAGCATGCTTGCTGATTCGTTGTCTTCTCGCTCAGAAGATGCAATATGTGCAAAATGAGTCACAGTAGTGAAGGGGTTCAGTTGTTCACAATACAAGTATCCCATCGATGAAAGCAAACCATTTCACATTTTGAGGAAAGGTCAATTGCTTTTCTTGTAATTGTTTTTTTTTCCCAGGAAGGTTAAACTGTATTTATCCCCCTCCCTCATGTTCTTAGACCACAGGGTGATTAGCAGAAGGCAGGGAGAGGGCGGTGTACTGTATGATTTAAGCAGGAGAGACCACAGGATACTGAAGTGGGTTAAGCATATAGCCGTCATAGACTGAATTAGCCTGCTTCTCCAGAATTAGATGACCCAAAATATCTCTCCCCTCTCATCTCTCCTTCACCGCCTTGGTCTTCTTCCCTGGGCCCCATTTGAAAACAGGAACCGGACTTCTGTGATAAATCGTACACTCCCCATCGTATTTTCCTTGGTAGTAAATCCTCAGAGGAGAAATGGTGTAGCGGTAGGCACAGTGCTCCCATCTGGTGGTGCTTTCACAGCACTCGATGCGCTTTAGCCACTTTACTGTTTTGGAAAGGAATGAAAGGTCAACAGGGTGTTTACTTCTCAAGTCATTAGTAACCGCTGACTGGAGGCAGAGTACAGGACTAAGCCAAGAGTTAGTATGACATGCCGGGTGTCTTCTCTCTCAAGCGCGTTTTGTAAACAGGATTATTATGAATAAATTGTGACGTTAAAGGGAACTACTGGTCTGATTAAACCTTTGGAACTCTGTCTTGCCTGGCTTCACTGTTTTTTTTGTCCACAAACTCTACTGATGCAACGTGCAGACAAAAGTGCAAAATTGCCATCTTTTACCTTTGAGGTGAGAGAGCGCCCGTGCTAAATGCTCTTCGGCAGAATCGGTACAACAAAATGATATTGGTGACGGATGTTTTGGTGAACCCAGGAGAGACGGCTACGATGGTTTGATCACACAGACCGGTATTGTCCTTTTAAACAAACAATATTCCGAAACCAACTAAGAAGAAACTCTTGCATGTGCCCGAATTAACCCACTACAGAGTCAACACTACTTTACAAATAACACAATGATTAACAGCTACCTCAGTATAGAGTGCTAGGTCAGCATCCATTTTAACCGCAGACAAGCCTCGCCCTGAGCTTCCCTTAGGGCCAATCCTAGTTTCTCTGGTTTCCAATCACCATTAAGAAATCATTTCTGGAGGAAATGTCTTTTATGATTGAACAATTTAAGGTAGAGTACATCATTCCAGAAGTCTCTTAAACCTACATCCCAAAAGAAAAGAAAAAGTCTAACTTACAACCCGTTCCCAGTCAGCAGTTTTTGATTAAAGGTATAAATATGGCGAACCGATTGTTTGAAAGTATTTCAATACATACTGTTTAACATACTGCACAGGCAAGGGATAGGCTGAACATTCTCTAGCAGCAGACCAACATGTATATCTAGGACTGGATGCCACCTGATCTAGATGCTACTAAATCAAAGCCAAATTTAGCCATATGTTCAGGTCATGTCCTGTTACGGTAGTCTGCTCATCCCCTTTCCACTGTTTCCTTCCCTGTATGATGAAGCTTTATGTCCTTTTACTTTCTGTGTGGGTCAGGCAGAATCTAGAGCCATCAATGTATAACTTTACAATCACATAAACTTGAGAGAATGGACAAGGTCATGGCACACTTTAAAACTTAAACTTTAAAACGTCAAACATTAGAATAACAGCCCTTGTGTGACAAACAAGCCTGTATTAGATTAGGCCACCAATTTATACTTTATATATACTTGTATATATACTTATATATTTTTTTTATATTGTCCTTTCTTTCTTTTATGTATGTACAGCTCCTATACTTACTGCTAATATTACTTTTCTTAGCTTTCTAAGTTAACATTAGAATGTGATGCATGTTTGATATTCATTTAAATGAATGGAAAATCACAGTAAAATACAATAATATGAATAAGTGTGACAGCTATCAAGCAACTGTCAACTTACTGTCACCGCTTAGCTTGTGAAATACAGTGAATACAACAATCATAAGGCGATCCTACAAGCCACTGTGATACTTTGATGTTTCACACATTTTACTCAAACTGTCACATTTGTTTATTTTGTTCTTTTTTTCCTAATACAAGAAAACAAAGTTCATTTCAGTAATTGGATTGAATTATCAACCTTTGAGTACCAGTTGCATGAAAATGTCATGAAGTCAAAAACATTTCATCTGTCAGACAAAAATCTTTGGTACTTAATACACGCACAAAGGTGACATACCGAGTAAACACAAGATTGGGTGTTTAAAGGTCAGATTTGAACATTTAGTTGCAGATGCTGGATGCTGGAGCTGGAATAATTAGTATGAACTCATGAAAATGAATCACCGGCTGGCGATTGGTTGGTCACCGCTCCATTAAGCAATTGTGAGGAGGACAAAAAAACACAGGCCTAATGCTTGATGATGCACACACACACACGCACGCACACACACATACACACACCCCCACACAAACAAGGCTTCATACACACACCACACATGCACAAACACATGTACCCACACATGCACATAAAACACACGCACACAACACACACACGCATACAGATAATTCCTGTGCTTGTGCATGTGCATTGCCTAGTGCGTGCATGCGTGTCTGGTTTACATGCATGTGGTTGTGTGTGTGTGTGTGTGAGAGAGAGCGTGCATGTGTGTCTGGTTTACATTCATGTGGTTGTGTGTGTGTGTGTACAGTCCCATATAGCTCCATTTCTGGAGACACATGATGCAACTCTTACCACAGGTCCTCTAGGTGGAGGATACAGGTGGAGGATATATATGAGCAGCACACCGTCCCCAGACACACACCTTGTGTTTGCATCACCCCTGTAAAAACGTTACTAAATTAGAAACTTTCCACACAGGCAGGAGCTCTGTGTTCCTATAGGAAACTGGAACGGACTCATGGGTCACCCAAAAAACGAGTTTGTGTGAAACCCAGTTTGTGTGAGTCCAGCAACATGGCCGTCCTCTCTGCTGCCCCGCTACAGCTGGACAATGGTACAGATGCCCTATGAAAAACACCCATTTACCACCACAACGTATTCCAGGGTGCTTTTATTCACCCCATCAGAACAGAACAAGCCCATCAGTGTGTTCATCCTCTTTCTCTCCCTCTGTCCCTCTCTCTTCCTCTCTTTCTCTCTCTGTCTCTCTTCATCTTTCTTTCCCTCTCTTCCTCCACCCCCTCTTTCTCTCATTCTCTCCATCTATCTCTCTCTTTACCTCTACTCCCTCTCTCCCTCCACCCCTCTCTTTCTCTCTCTCTCCCCCTCTATCTGTGTC
>OMKN01063486.1:1866-16191 GCA_900302345.1 Melanonus zugmayeri | reverse complement strand
GCCACCTCCGCCTGCTCCACCTCTTCTCCCTCCACCGCTTTCTGCCAGACCCAGGCGGCGGCCCCCAGTGTGTCCTCCCATAAGAGCACCACCATTGGGGGCCAGACCCCCAGGATAGACCTGGCCAAGCTCCAGAGCTTCCCCTGCGGGAACGTCAACTACGCCTACGACGAGCAGAGCTACATGGCGGAGAGCCTGCCCATGGTGATGTCCAAAGCCCCGGTAGCCACCAGCACCAGCTCCCCCCCCGTCTTCTCCTCCTCCTCCTTCTCCTCCGCCTCCTTCTCCTCCTCCTCCTTGGTGCCCAAGCTGCTGCTGAAGCGCCACGCTAGCTACGGACACAAGGACGTGAGGAGGCACGTCAAGGCAGAGAAAACCATACGGGACCGGGACTCTGGATTCTCCCTGTCGGAGGACCTCAGCGTCACCCCTGTCTAGAGAAAAGTAAACCCACCCGCTCAGCTTCCAGTGGGGCTGCTCTGCTGAATCCCTCCTGAATACTATGACGACTACTACTAGAGGTGTGTTGCTTTTTGTTGGGTAAGACAATGGACCACAGACAGAAACCCTCTCCTCTATGCTGGAAGAATAGCCTTGTCATCGAGTACAGTTCCTAGAATGCTGGAACACACACACAAACATACAAACCCCTTTTCCACACACACACACACACACACACACACAGTGTACTCCAGCACACAATGCACTTAAGCATATACAGTACATGGTAGCATTCCTCAACACTGTGATTGGAAAAGCTAACACTGGAAGCGGAGGCCTGGTCAACAGTCAATCATTTTGACACATGGGGACACACAGTGAGCGTTATTGTTAAGCCGTCTGCGCTATTGAGCACAGCTCTGGTGTGGCCTCCTTTACTAGAAGAAATTATTTTCTACATATGTCCACATTACTGTATTTTTTCATGAAGGTTTGGTAATAGCTATGTTGGATAAAAAAAACAGGACTGCAGGACAAAGTATCCAGTATGTACAGGTCATTATTATCCACTTCTGTAGTATGTTGTAACTGTCCAGTATTGCGCAAATGAAAAGGCTACGTCCCTATATGTGCTTTCTTTTGATATGAAGAGAAGTTAGTTTAGTATTAATGAGTCTAAGGAATTTGATGCATAGTTTACACTGTATTTACTTGCTTTTACCCCAAATAATGTGAGCGTATATTCACGTTTAGACTACTGAGGTCATAATGCATTTTGTTTGTTAATCTTCTAATTTAGTTGCCAGTCTTTTACTTAACAAAGTCTTGTATTTGCATATATTAACTGTTAACAACTTATAACTTGCATTATAAAACATTGTCTACTTTAATTGCAGGATGTTTTTTTGTATGCACATCCTTACTTTGAACTAACCAACCATTGTAACTATTTTACTTTATTGATCCATTGAGTATTTATTTTTATATGTATTGTGGTTTATTTTGTAGTTTATCACTGCCATTAAGTACAACATCACTAGGTGCCATATAGTGCATGCAGTATGCAGTATTGTTATAACTCAACAGAGGGAGACATTTCCATTTGAAATCCAGCAAATATTTGTACTCATGTAAGCAATGTATGTCTTTTTTTGTCTTTATTTTAACCGAAAACATGGGAATAATGTTTTTAATATGTTTAGAGTGCTGGAGTTTTTTATATAAACTAAAGTAAGTAAGTATTGCATGTTTGGATGATGCCCTGCTGGACGTTAGTGTTTACATTGGCTATAGCCTGATACAACTCACCCGCTGTCTTAAATGTAAAGATAGTAGATGGGACTTTAATCATTTGTTTCAGTGCAAGACAATTAACTTACGTTCAGAGTTTGCTGTGGTTTGCTCATGAAAGAAACGTACATACTGAGCATATCCACAATATGTTTAGAACGTGAATTATATTTTTAAATTGGAAAGTGGGGTTGTTCCTCTATGCCTTTGGTAGCTGTACTGTACTGTGCCACAGACAAATAGAAAATAAACTACTATTTCTATGCATAACATATTATTTACATGAATGCATCCCACTGAGATCAGTGTGTGGTGATCACTGACTATATTACATATAAATGATCAAGTGCAATTAATTGGCTATTATATTAAATCGAATGGTTTCATATTACTAGCAATTATTGTTTGGCGTGACAAATAAGAACCAGAAGAGTATTGTAGTTAAAATCCCACAAATAATGAAAATCAATAAATCATACGCTTTACTTTTTTTAAACTGTTTGATATCCCAGCCACTGTTCCAAGGAGACTGCAATAGTGTTTTATTGTTATGAACATGGTCAGCTGTGTATTTCCTTTCAAAATATCTACGCCTGTCTTCAACTCTTTCTACTGCTTGGTACTTGTCTCCTATCTGAAGAAATGACAGCAGTTTGCAGCATCATTGACAGAATTACCTGAAAGAATATATGTCCAGCAAGATTGAAATCAAAAATCAAGTATGTAAACTAATTCTAATTTGTCAATCCATGATTAAAATATCTATATAAGTTTGAAAAACGTATAGTGAATATAATGTGTTCATACCACAGAATACAGTGACCTATGAGTAATGTAGTTATATTATTTGGTGGGCGTGTGTGAAACGGTATTAATTTCAACTAATACCTATTCTAGAAAAGTTCATTTGTAATTTCACCATAATTATGTGCTTACAATTGTGATGTTCAGTCCAAGTCTGGTGTTGAAAACTCATATGACTCAAAGATTTCACACCTACAGGTTGTAGGTGTGAAAAGTGAGACCTGTCTGGTGAAGGGCAATCCATTTACTCTTTCAAAACCTGCCCACAAGTTAATAGGTTATGTAATCTGTTTTTCAGTTTTCTGTCTACTGGTATCTCTGGGAGATGTGATTAACCTAACGCTGCTCGTCTCTTACTTACATTACATGTACACTTTCATAAATCTAGAACTTATCTTTTACTCTGAACGTATGTTTATTGTAGCTTTGCTCTACTTAAACCACCATTACTCCCTAAGCTCTCTTATCGAATCATTCCACCCCAGAACATATTAAGGACCGCAACACATCCCACAACAAGTTCTTTCTCAAGTTCTCCCGGGTAGATTTGTGTTTGAGTTTCTTCATTCAAGTAAAAGTCACTGAGTGTCTGGTTCTCGGGAGGTGCTCGGTGCGCTGGCGTCCGATGCACAGGTCCCTTCTCTGGGTTCGCAGTCATCTACAGACTCCAGGGTCTGGATGAGGTTCTTCAGGCCCCACAGGTACCCGTCCTCCCTGTTGCCCTCCTGCCAGGGGACGTTGTGGTGCAGCATCTGGCCCTCTGGCAGCACCGTGGTCTTTCCGAAGTCGATGAGCCAGACCTCTGCATGGCCCTGGTCGTGGATAAACAGGAGAGAGCTGCCGATGACCTGAATAAATCCAGAGAGAGGGATGGATCTCAGTGGGTTATTCGCCATATTATATATCCTTATTAACCCATGTGCAGCTCAGTCTGGCAACGCATGGCTTTCGTTCCTCACCTCGTGTCTCTTAAAAAACTCTGAGCGCTGTAGGACCTGCTGGATCTCAGCCAGTCGGCACAGGTAGCTCTTCTGTTTGACACACGGCACAGAAAACAGAAGTCAGAGTCAGAATGAGTCCCCATTCTCCCAACTAAGAACAGTTTCACTTTCCATTGCTTGGCTGTTGTATTTGCACAGAGTCCTACTTGTAATTTGTCCCGGTGCATGTTTAGGAACCAGCTTGCTTGCATAATCACAAACTCAAATACAAATCTAGGTGTGAATGTTTACTTTCATTCCCAATGACTTCACATGAATTGTTCTTGTTAGAGTTTGCTTAACAATTCAAACACCTTAAGGCTGTCTTCTGTGACTCACAAGACAGGGATAAGACCTTTTCTAGTATTGCCTGAGTGAACACGGATGTGCTGATAGGCTAATTGAACAGGTGTGTCTGCCATTAGTCTATTTTGTCATGTACCACTCCAAGATGAATAGATGTAATACACCCTGGATTCATGTAATGAAGTATTTATGTGTACAGGAGCAGCAGACCGTCACGTACAACAATATTGACGTTCCCCTCCACATAGTCCCTGAAGACCTGGGTGACGTCCTGCTTGTTGTGGGTCTTCTTGAAATCTGTTCTGCACGTACCGTCAGATTTCTACAGGGACACAAAAGTCAGGAAAAAATGCAAATGCACTACCAGTTAGACGGGAGCATATTGGTGTGTGTTGCTGTTTTATTGCCACATCACTGTTGGCATTAGTAGTACATTAAAGGTTATATGAATATAGAAAAATAAGCATCATTACTTTAAACAAAATATCTTGATTTGGGAAAGTAGTTTGTGTAATGTCCGTGAGTACCGTTATAGGGGTGTGTCTGCGATTTGAATTCTTCTAAACCAGGAAATCCTTTTGTTAAAAAGCATGCACGGCATTTTTCAACTTCTTCCCTGTGTGTGTGTGTGCACGCACGTGCATGTGTGCGTGCATATGTGTGTGTGTGCGTATCTGTGGTCTGTCTGTCAAGTCTGTTCTCGCTGCACCTTGATCCCCTCTATCCGGAAGCCCAGGGTGTGTGTGGAGCTCATGGTTTCCCTCCACTGCATGTAGCGGGGCTTGGTCACCGCCTTCTGGGCATGTTCCTGCTCCGTGGGGCCCTGGCGGTCCACCTCCACCATCTTCTCATACAGGTCCTTCCTCAGCTTGGGACGGTCCCGCGCTCGTGCCAACTCCTCCTCCAAGTATGTCCTGAAACAGTAGTCAGAAAAAGACTCAAATACAGATTCAGGTTTATGTATTTATTTAGTTAGTTATTGTTATTTGGTTTGTTTTTCTGATTTGAATGGATTCCAAGGTCTCCCCTTTTTGCATTGTTTGCAGCAGCTCTGCATATTCAACATGTAGCTGACTACTGTGGACACTGCAAAGGAAACAAACAACTGTCTACAGGGTTGTTTGTTTGGTGTTGAATGTGCACCGTATTGTTTCCATTGGATGTACTGTACACCGTGTTCAGGACAACACTGTGTAGTGTACAGTAGGTGATGTTTACCATTTGGCATAGTATTGAAAACTGAGTCTTACAGCTGGGTGCTAACAGAAGGGTGCCAACTGTAATGTGACGTAAAAAGCAACTAATTCCTCTGCAAGGAATATTGTTTGCAGTAGAAAATGATTAAACCCGTCATTACGTATTATTGTGTAAAATCACACATATAGAAATATATGTTGGTGGTATACTGTGTTACTCTTCGTCAGCTAGTTCAACTCATATTGTTCATAAACAGAATATTTTAGTCTTGCTTTCTGAGGTCTCAACTTCCTCTTTGCTGGAACATGAAGGTTAGAGGTTTGAAGCTTAAGAGGAAATGTCATCAAGCATTTTATAACATAGCTGAGTGTGTGTTGGTGTGGCCATGTGTACTGCATGTTATGCAACCTCTAGGTGGGAGTCTCCAGGGACACCCTTCCTCTACTGAGCATGTGGCTGTATGAACGTACACGCATGCATTCGCTGCATACATACACATACACAGAAAAGATCAAAAGTGCCTCACTCTGCACATATGTACTCACATATGTACTATGCATATATATGTGCATGTGTGCTCACGTTCTTGTATGTGTGAGTTTGTGTGTGTGTACAAGCAAGCATGTGTGTGTGTGTGTGTGTGTGTAGGAGGGCAGGGCACCCCGCCTGCTGTGACAGGAAGTCAAGCCTCCAGACAACAGTTACAACAGGTGTTCCACTCAGCAGTGTATTCTTATTAGCCTGCGACCGCACATATCTCTAGTAGGCCTACAGTATCAAATCATGCATCTCAATAGGTTTCATCATTTTCTTTAGCACTTAAATAATGTAGCGTGAGAACAACAACATATTACGTTACGTTATTCAGCACATAGCTTAGATGGTCTAAAAAATATCCAATAGCACTGACTCGAAAAGAAGACTTTCTTCATCTTGAAATGTCTTTAAATGGTACAGTGTAGGCCCATGGACTGAAGCTGCTGTCTCTCTATTCATAACCACGCTTCTTTTTTTTACCTGATTCCCATTTTGCAGTCCATGACGTTGGGAAAGTCAAAGTTCGCCAGCAGGTCAGTCATATGAAGGAAAGATTCTCCGTCTTTCTCCACGACGCCGAGGTACTGGGGCGCGAATGGCTGTAGTGCATCTCCCCTCAGCCTCTCGAAACACTGCTTTTCATTCTCAGAGAACTTCTTCAACACGCTGCCCTCCTCAGCTGCTTTGAAATTACCTATAGAGCAACGTGAACAAGCATTACATGTTTACGTGATATGGATAACGTGGATCCATATCACCCAAAAAGCTTTGGTTTGGATTAAGAGTATAACATCATGTAAAGCTGTTGGATTGTTGTGTATGCACCATGAGATATCTTGATATATGAATCAATAATCAATCAATAAAGTGTATTATTATTATATCATGTATGAAATGAGCCAATGGACAAACTGGGCAGCACCTTTATGTCCAGCAAGCTGCACCCAGTTCAATCTTTTCCTCTGGCTGGCAATGAAGGGCCAGTTGACAACAGTCTTCAATTTCCACCAGGCCTTGGTCTGCTGAAGATATGCAGAATAGAACACAAAATATATATATATACAGTACATATATATATATACTGTAGAATAGAATACAATGCAAAAAAATACAATACAGTATATGGATACAATAATAGGATCAAATCACAGGATGCCATATTATTTAAGAGTTTAAGTCGATGACTTAGCGAATCAGGTAGGATGGCAATAAGTGAAAGTCAATGTGATGGGAAACCAAACCCACACTGACTCAGCGTCACAATCACACAAGAAGCTGGTTTCATGTTTAGTCCTAAGAATGATGCATCAAAAGGCAGCAAAACTAAACTATTCATCTGATTGCATACATCTACGTTCCATGAATGGAGACTGATCTGAATGTGACCTAAATGTCCTTTCTGTGAATCTGACACTAAAGTCTCTTCTCAGTATTACAGCAAGGTCACGAGATTGGCTCACAAAGAGTAGTCAGCTCTCTCCATCTTTCTATTTATATATGTCCTTCTTCCTTTCTATCCATCTTCTTGTCTTTCCTTCTCTCTTTTTATATATTTATTTCTTCCTCTTTCCTTCTTTTTTTCCTTCTGTCTATCATTCTTTGTCTTTTTTTGTCTTTCCTTCTTTCTTTCCTTCTCTCTCTTCTCCATTATCTCTTTATTTCCTTTTATCTCTCTTATCCTTTTGTTTCTTTCCTTCTCTCCTTCTCTCTCTCCCTTTCTTAATTTTTTTCCTTCTCTCTCTCTCTCTCTCTCTGTCTCTCTCCCTTCCTTTCAGCAGACACATGCATACACAGAGCGACAGCTTGGATGTTTCACAGGAGACAGAGCAGAGCTTCACACGTCGTGAGAGAGAGCGTTCCAAGAGAGGAGGAACCTACGGGGACGCCATTTATCAAACAGCACTTCATCTTCATCTCAAGCACACGCGTGTGTGTGTGTGTGTGTGTGTGTGTGTGTGTCTGAATAGAGGTGTTTCTATTCCGAGAGGCTTGGGGGCTACAGAGAGGGGACGACTAACAGCGAGGAGGAGGTCATTGTTCCGTCGTGTGCTGTGATTGAAACAGGAAGTCAAGCACAGGACACATTGGTCTGGGGGTGAGGTGCAGGGATGCAGGCTCATGCTGCTGTGTTCTGTTTACACTTCACACTGAAAAGAGAAGATCATTTGGGATAAATCATTCCCACTTTAGTCTAGTGTTTAAATGTCAAGAAGACAATATGGGCCAGGCTGTGGTGGCCCGTCTGGTCTGGGTGTTTACCCACAATATGAGGCTATAGAGGTCCATCCCACGGCCCAGATCATGGTTATTTGATGTAATCATTCATTCTTTTCACGTATACCTTATCAGGTAATACAGCCCAATGATAAGATCATTTCTGTTTCATATATTTAGAATGTTATAATGCAATAGAATAGTACAATTTGATTTGTTTTGAATGCAGTTTCAATGTGTGTACAATAATCAGATTATAAAGATAGTTGTTGTTCAGTGAATTACTATTAAACTGAAACATTATTATTATTATTATTATTTACTATCAGTACTACCACCACTACCACATCTACTACTACAACTAATAATAATCATCATCATCATCATCATCACGTAATGATTGGACAGAGTCTTACTGGACCAGTCTGAAGACCAGAGCTTTGCTGAGTGAGTGACGCCTTGAGAAAGCCTTGTTCATGAACACATGGTTGGATGAGTCCTGTGTCGTCAACAGACAGACGGCTTACACACCAAACATATAGGCTTATATATATATATATATATATCATATAGCTTTCTCACGCCGCTGCTCTACATTGACATCGGAAATTATTCAAATGAGCAAAAGAAAATCCTCAGCGTATTTGGTCACTCAGGCATCGTAATGTTTCAAAGTCAACTTGTGAAAAATAAACACTTGTTCTTCTTCTTCTTGGTCACGGTCTTTACCTCTGTGTGGTGGAGGGGATGAAAGAAAAGCCTGAAGACCTAGGCTACACGCAAGAGTCTGAACCAATGCAAACACACTTCTTATGTGAGCGTTATCACACTCACATGGACAACAAAGGGCAGGACCTTGTGTTTCAGACAGGCTCAGTATGGCACAATGTTTCCTTGTGGCCAATGAGCAATGGTCTTCACTTCACTGGAGGTTTTGTGAGATCATGGAAGCCATGTGTTTCTGTGAACACATATAGCCTAAATTGCCATTTCTAATGTTCGCCTGTGTAAACACTTTTGACTTCCTGAAGTGGTTGCTTGTAAAATGTCAAAGGACGAGGCCTCAATTGGCAATTGACCACAGAGAGCGTGATCACACTTGAAGATAGGTTTGCTCTGTGTGTGGTGAACGCGTAGGCTGGTGGCCTGGCTTCAGCTCTTGCAGAAACTGTCTGCTTTTAGAACGCAATAACAACCTTGTATCCATGATTTAATACCTAACAGTAGTATGTCTTACCAGTCATACGTATGACTGACAGACTTATGAGGCTTAATCACACACACACACACACACACACATACACACAAAAACGTATAAACACTTAGGAGCAATGTGTATTCAGTCTGTTTAAAGGAAAGTGACAGCACAATACCTTGTATGGAAAACCCAACAAGAAGCCGCAGAAGCATGAAGACCATCGACGAAATGTTCATTTCAGAGGTGGGGGGAACACAATTATTACATTATTACATTATTATTATTATTATTACATTATTATTACATTATTATTAATTATTACAGGCCCAAATCCTCAAAAGGGCTTTAGTTCTTTAGATACCCCTGCCCGAGGTAGAACAAAACATGAGCATGTTTTATGTTGTCCCCTTCATGTAATGGATGGTCGTAAAGTGCTTGTCTCTGTTTAATAGAACGTTGTTTTTGGACATTAAAAAGTGCAGGGGTCCAAAACTGCCTTCTGAAAAAGTCTCATAATGTCACAAACTCAGGGCGAATCTGCTGTACAACTCCCCATATCGTTGGTTAAATGATTCTGTATTTAACATTATACTGATCCATGATAAGATGGAGGACTAATGGATACTTTTCAAATCTGAATGTAAGTTATCAGCCACACATTGAGAAAAAGAGCAGAAACATTCAAACTAGTTCATGAAATGAACCATTTAAACCTTGAGGGCAGATATTGAAATGTCAAAAACCAACCTGGACATTGACACTGTTAATCTGGCACAAGGGCATATTTATTATATTTATTGGGCATGAATGCTGAAGACAAACACAAGTCCACCCTCAACATCTATTGATTTAAAGGCCAAGCCTTTGCAAAGCGTTGTGTGCTGAGGGAGATCCACATTCCAGCATCACAGTTGTTGATTCATGTTGATTCAGCTTTGAAAAGCTTATTGCTGCCGTGACAATAAATACTGAGCACAACGTTTCATACATTTGATGTCATTTGACGAAGAAGAGAAAAGAGGACCTAGCTTTTTAGAATAAATACAAATACAATAAAACTATTCATACTTGGCATGTAGGCATATTAATAACAGTAATATCCAAGTAATTACAAACTGCAGTCACCTTTGGTTAAAACTGTGTCTCCCTCTCCCTCATTGTCCTCAGTACTTTTAGGTTCATGTCAAACGTGTTGGTCAGTAACAGAGCTGAGCAAAACAATTTCAATGGACACAAGCAACTTCATATTCATATATGAGCACAATATGATGAAATAATTTCATCATATCAATCACACAGGTCTGTACAAAACTGGGAACTGAGTCATGACTGCTGTAAGAAATCAAAGACAAGTCTCAGCAGCTGCACAAATGTTTCCCAATATTGTTGCTCCATATTTATAGGCTTTAGTTTTGTAATGTAAAAAAGCCTTTTATATATATATAGCCTAATTAATATGGTTATATTTCTTCTGAATATATGGCCTACATGCATGGGAGTGAAGTTATATTTGAATGACATGCTACATTAGGCTACAGCTCACCGCGTCTCTTTACTCACTTCGTTACTTTCCATCAGGTGCTCCAGCGTGATGACGCCTCTGCTCTCGCTGTCACTCAGGATGTCATCCTCCGACTCCACCACGGAGGAGCCCGTCGACGAGATGGACGAATTGGACAGTTTCCTCCTCAGCGGACCCTCCACCACCACGTCCCAGTCGCCCTGTTGCATCTCCCGGGAGGCTCCGCATCCCTCGGGGGTGATGGTCACCTGCGGGACCCGGCGCCACTCCGGCACCGGCGGCGGGGGCGCCTCCGTCGGGGCTGAGTGCGCGGTAGCAGCCGGGGGAGAGTCGCGCTCTTCTTTCTTCTGTGTCTGCGGTAGTGGTATTTCACTTTGGAGTTCATTGCACATCGCGGTGGACTTACCGCTCGGCTTGCGCTCTAAACGAGAGCCGTCGTTGTTTATCCCAGAAACAGCCTCCTTCGAGGTCCGTCTCCTCTGCTGTTTAGGCATTCGGGTTGGATCGGTGCGCGCAGCACGACTCCGTATTCAATAACAATTTATGTAGACTGTTCCCGCGTCCTGTCAAACGTGGACATGATCAATGCATAGTTCAAGCATCACAGTGTATATTTGGATATTCCATCGGGACTCCGAAGCGACCCATTGCCCCTAGTTGGGTGGTTTTCCCCAGACACGCATCTGACTAAAGCCTTCCGAGCTGAGGACTACTGTACTGTCCGTAGGCTCGTAGGGAACCCCTAGCTTTTACGTCTGTGCGTGCTTCACCGTAGTTTACACACGCACGCACTGATCCAACCTACACACGCACGCACTAGTCTTCCGCATTTCCATTCGCTTTTTCGCTTCCTGACTAAGTAAAACCAACTAGTTGACAGTTTTGTTTTAGGTACTTCCTCATTCTGCTTTACATTTAGTTTTTATTTTTCCACCCAACCACACAAATAAAGACAAGAAAAAAGTAAAAAGTAAAGGCAGTCAGCAATGTCCAAAACCAGACTAATCAACACAGAATCAATACAATAATACACGATTTGAATAATATTTTACCGCTTTAAATTAAATATCTTTTTTTCTCTTAACGTGTCCTGCTGTGACTACGCCTAGTAGACTAGTCTGTGAAACCGAAACATTTGGGTTTGGTCTGTTGGTTTTTATAAAGAAAATCCCCACGTTTATTTGAAAAACATACATCATGCATGTAGTTGTAACGTGGTTGTGCACCCAGAGGTGCGCTGCTACTCAAGACAAAAGTTTGCACAAGTACAAGTGAGTCCACTTTACTGCCTCCTATTGGTTAGATTTTAATTGCATTGGCCTTTTCAGAGCAAATGGACTGAGCTGTTTTTTTTCTTCATTAGAATAGAAAAGCACAAAGCAGTACACGTCCTACACATTGAGACACGTTCATCATACGATTGAGAAATGCGTGCCTTTGTTGAGCAGAAACCGATACACGACCACAATACATTTTACATGCTTTAAATACATTAAATACATTTTACATGCTTTAAATGCATGCTTTAAATACATTAAATACATTTTACATGCTTTAAATACATGCTTTAAATACATTAAATACATTTTACATGCTTTAAATGGCAAATGACACACATAGGCTACATATACATATATATAGGCTCATCATAACACGCACAGACAAAATACATAAAACAGTAGCCAAACGTATAGATTTCAACCTTCTGTAGCCTACTACACAACCCATTCATTTTTATAATATTGCAGTATATTGCATATATTAAATACAATTATTTCGTGTCTATTTTCTGTAAATATTCTAGTAATGCCTATAAAATGCATCTTTCTCTTAATATTCTATTGCAAACTTAAAAATAATGTTAAATTCACTCCAAAACGTTAATTAATTTCCAACACGGACAGTGAAAGAACTGATGTATAATTCCTGGAGCACCAACATGATGAACTGTTAGTTCCTTGTCCAGGTCGCCCATGTTTTCTCCTTGCGTGAGGATCTACGTCACATCCGGTTGCCGTCTGCAGCCGGATGTTAGGCCCGATCTTAACTCGCGGATGTTGAAGTGCGTGAGGGCTTAGGGCTGTCCCACTGTGAACTCGTTCAAGTGCATGAGGGCTCTCGGCAGACATGTTCGAGCCCTTAACGCGTGCAGCTCTGCACACTTTGCCCGAGGGAATCTCCCGCCGTTCATAGCGCTGTGACGCTACTACACACGGGTTACCGTGGTTACCAGGGGGTTTCACGGAAGTGTGCGAGACAACGCTGAGGACCGTGGCCGCACTTGTTGTTGGTGTTGTCAGGGTAACGTGAACGCAGGACCCCGAGCCAATCTGTCAGGCCGAGCACATGTGGTACCTGTCAGAATTAGAGGACAAACAGCTCTCTTGACTATCACTACCCCACCCCCTGCTGTTTGTATTGTTTTGTTTAAATGTTTGCACTCTTTTGCACTTTTGACATGACCTGTTTTTAATTTCGAAGGTCCTATTTTACCTATAAGGCGACCTTGGGTGTCTTGAAAGGCGCCTCTAAATAAAATGTATTATTATTATTATTATTATACTCATAAAGGCAAATAGCCATCAAGCCATAACATCCTAGCTTTGATATATTAATGATATTTACAATCCCAGAAGATAATTTATAGGCAGCCTACATCAATCAGCTTAGTTAAAGTTTGCTCCTTCTTTAAATATATTTTACAACTGAATTCAATGCATAACCTCAACACTATTATTGACAACTAAAATGTATTCTGTAATATATAGGCCGACTACAGTGACGTGCAGTCAGGGGAGGCAGGTGAGGCTGTGCCTCACCTGTCATTATGGAAAAAAAAATTAAATGACTATATTTATTCAGTAATTTGTGCTTTACAGTCATTTTCCATTTAAATTTACCATTTTTGGGTGTTTTATTTCCAAAATCGCTCAATTTCCACAATTGCCGTTCAGATACTACGGAGAGATGTGCGGTGAGGCAGCAGCGCGCTGAGCCTCACCTTGGATTGCGCAATGACTATGCAATCAGACGGTATTGCTGTCTCTCTGTATGTCGGTATTAAAATGTTCAACCACTTGTACTATATGAGCTGAGTTTACATAGTTTAGCTGATGTATATGATGTACAGTGTTTGTTTGTGTTAACAACTGTATGTGAGCGACGTGTTTCTTGTGCTGAGCGATCATAAAACGCCTGCAAAAAGGCACTGGGTGAGGCACGCAGTTCTCCTGCCTCATGTTAGGGGGCGCTGGTGGCGATTATGAAATCTGACTGATGACGTCAGTGCCTCACCAGCCATGAACCTCACCGCACGTCACTGAAATATATATAGACTGTTATAAAGAATTTAAGGAACAAAAAGAATGGAGGGACTGCAAAAATAATGAGGCAAAAAATTATGAAAAAGGGGAAGATGAAGGAAAAAATGATGAGGCAAAAAGTCATGAGGCAAAAAGTAAAGGGGCAAGAAGCGATGGGGGAAAAAGTGGTAGAAGTAGTTCGGAAGCTAAAAAATCAATAGACTCGACAATCTGTGTTGATTAACAATCCAGTAAAGACTATCAAACGTACTCAGGTGTTCTTTTTTATGTACGTATGTTGTGAAAGTATAATACACAACACCCGCCCAACCCATTGTTAATGTATACACACAAAATAAAGAACAGGGTAGATCTAACCAAAATAGGCAGAGGCAGTTCGACCAGTATAGGGGACCACAGGGTCAGCCTAGATATGGTCAAACGCAGGGACCACCCAATCAGATTAGAGGGCCCTTGTATTGTTGGGGATGTGATCAGGAAGGTCATTTTAGAAGGGATTGTCCAAATGCTTTT
>OMKN01063439.1:6394-16995 GCA_900302345.1 Melanonus zugmayeri | reverse complement strand
CTTCCTCCCTTGGCAGAGACTGGCAAAAACAGGATTTTACTACTTTTTTTTCTAAATTACGGTCTTATTTTAGTATGCTTAACAGTGCCAACGTTGCTTAAATTAGGCTACTATGTTGACGATCATAAGACATGTTACCACATTAAAAAAAAACAAAAAAAAAACGATTTTGGGTTCACTGCCCCTTTCATTTTATATTGTAACATAAAACAAGAGAGCGAATACAATGTGAAAACTCACCGGATCATTATTATGAAAATACATTCAAAACAATAGAGGGAAAGAGTCTGGAACTTGTTCATTTAGTTGCAGTCCATCAATAGTTAAAACTAACAAATGAGCAGCACATAGTTGTTTATAGCATGTGTACAGAATAAAAGCATCTACACCTAATACCTTCTAAATAAAATACTAAGATCTCAAAATCAGGCAGGAACATAATCAAACCTCCAAATGAGTTTCATCTTGAATCACATTGTCTTTTGTCTTTCTATGATGGAATAAGAAAACATCTTTGACATTATTTCATCACTGTCTAAGTAAGACAACTATTGTGGACATAGGAGGCTTAATATGTAGAAAGATTTGGAGCAGATTTTGTGTGCGTGTCCTGTCCTCTGTTGGTTGATGTGGTGGTGGTGTGGGCTGTTCTATACCACCGCTACCTGGGACTGGTTTTCATCACATCTGCATGTCAAACATACAAGACCAAAAGATCAAAAGAGAACACAAGCCAAGGCATGACCAACATTTTTCCTTAACATATGTCACAGATTAACTTGTCCTGTTGAGATTCCCCCCCCCCCACCTATGTAACTTAGTGATGTGAGGCAGACAAAAGCTGTTCTCCAGTAGAGGAAAGGTTGAGCACATTTTTTAAATATATTTTATTCCCTCTATACAACTTACCTTTTAACTCACCCCACACATTTGTTGCTGGTCAGCCACTCTACAACATATTTTGCCTTGATCTTGTCCAGGTAGTGGGTGTTACGTTCACCCAACTGTCAACTGTGCCCTTGTTTTGTGGTTCCTTCTGTTTTCCCTCTTCCCTGTCATTCTCCATTCAGATTCTGTACGTGTCCAATCCGGAGGGCGTCCGCCATTATACAACTCCTCCCCCTGGTTCCCATCCACTTAGCCAATCATCTCCCATCACGTTCCCTTTGTTCCTGTCCAATCCGGAGGGCGTCCGCCACGATATAATTATGAAAGCCGACTTGTTTTGTGTGTTTGTGGAGGATAGTTTGTCGGCCCGTAGCTTTGATTGTTTGTGTATTCCGTGATGAATGCTTCTAGTTTAGTTATATTTCGTATTTGTTAGTTTATTCTTTTGTTTTGTTCTTCGTGAGCCAAGGGGTAAGGTGAATAGGAAAAGACACCCTGGGGTTTACATTTCCCGTAGGTTTAACCGTGTTATATACATCAGGTTAGGGGCGTGTGCCACCCCTTGTATTTATTAGATTAGTTTGTAATGATGCACTAGTTAGAAGGTCACTTTAACTTTATGATTTCTTTCATTTGGCACCGCTCATAGTTCCCTTATTCCCTCAGCGACTCGATTGTTTGTCTGTTTAACTTTGAATGTTTGCCTCGTGGAGGCACATTAAACTGTGCATTTTAGTTTTGGTGTTTTGTCCATTTATAGTTTGCTTGGGGTAGTTTATATTAGTGTTACGGCCCTCTGTCCTAGACAGAGGCGAGTTACAGCGTGGGTCGTAACAATCTCAACAACTGATTCCTGGTGGTGGTCCCTGGTTTTGCTTTAGTTTTTTCTCTTTACACACAATAGTCCTCATTCGCCTAGTCGCCATATTGGTTGGTTGAGTGGGAAACCTTTTTAGAATCTTTGGGGAAACCATGACAACGCCATGGAAATGCATTCTAAATGCTACCTGGGTGGGGAAAATGGAATGTAGAAATAAAAAATGCATCGAGTTGTCATGGCTTGCAACGATTCAGGTTTACCCACCCAACTAACTAATATGGCCACTAGGTCAATAATGTCTATAGTTGCAGTCTTGTAGGCTGAATTTCTCATCAGCTCCGTCATTGAAGGCTGTCCCAATGTGAAGGATCCTTCGTATGCGGTAGAGGTATGCAGCCTTCGTTCTGACACATTTGAAGGACGTAACTGGCATATCCATTTGTAGCCTTCTGTCACCCACAATCCTCCGAGCACATCCGACACAGGGGAGGTGGCTACAGTGACCCAGGCCACTGCCCATTTGCCCTCATTGGCTAAAGTGCCCCTTACTTTTTTATAATAATAGTTTTATTGTTGTAGTTTGTACTACTGCAGATGCAGTTCTTTATATAAATATAATTCTAAACATTTCAGATCAAAGTAAATCAGTTATCATTATAACAGCAAATTCATTCTTAAATCTTAAATCTTTATTGTATTTTTGGATAACAGCGAATAATTGCTTGAGCCATAAAATCTTTTGTCTCCAGCATTGTTAGACGGCGTGACCATGGAGCCTTCGTAGACAATGGACATGCCCTACGGTACGCTGCAGCCTATAGGCTTTTCGGGACGCAGCTGCAAGTTCCCCGGCTCCTACTCCTGTCTGCTGGCAGCGAGAGACGCTCCCAGGAGCTTCACAAAGCAGTGCACATCACCAAAGGAGTTGTAGAGCGGCACGGGAGCCACACGTATCACATTGGGCTCCCGCATGTCACACTGTAGCAACACAAACACAAACAACACAACACAAACAAATAGAACACATGATTAGTGTCAAATGCAAACCAATGCACAAATGGTGTTGGGGTTTGGTTCTCTTTTAAATGGACCCTTCTTCTGTGTTTTCGCCCGGTAGCTAAAGAGACTAAACATACCTTGCTTAGTCCTGGAAAACATGTAAAATATACAAATATAAAAGAAATACAAGATGCTACTTTTATTTGTACTTTTTCCTAAATAAACACAGTACTGGATCTGACTCCAACGATATTGTGCAACTAAACAAGTATGAGGCCCTGGACTGGGCTTAAGAGTCTGGGGCTCACTCACCACCACTCCTCTCTTCTCCAGCTCCTGGAAGACTCGGCCGATGGGCACGGAGAAGGAGAGGGACAGCTGGCAGCCCCTTTGCTGGGGGTCCGAGGGGGTGACGATGGTGATGTGGGGCTTGCTGGGCTGGCGGTGGTCCCGGGTGTAGTAGTGCTGAATCAGGTACTCCAGGTAACCCGTCAGCAGAATGGACTTCCGGCGCAGCGCCTGCATGCTGGTCATGTGGAAGATCTGGAGGGAGGTGGGTCGAAAGTTGAAAATATTTAAAAGTCAGTGTTTTTATTCATCAAATGCACAGTATAACACAGGGCCATTCTGGACAATGAAATTCTTGCAATAAGTCCAAGGGTCGATGTATACAATATATCAATATCAATATATTAGGGCTGTCAAACGATTAAACATTTTAATCAAGTTAATCACATAACAGGCTGTGATTAATCACACGTTTAATAGTAATAGCAGAATTTGCTTGTGTTTTTGTGTGTGAATGTGTGGGGGTTAAAGGATATCTTTGAATTAACTTGAAACTTTTGAAAACAAAATTTGCCATTTAGCAGGGTGCATTTCCTCAATCATTTTTTTGTTTTGTTTGCATGACAATTTTGCGAGCCATTGCGTGACATCTGTGGACATCCTTCCTTATATATATATTACATGAAAACCAAAGGTGTAGTCCTTCCATACGAAATAGAGACATCAAATAGAGAGACGTGCAGTACCTCCAGGCTGGCCTGCAGAGGGCAGACTAGTAGGATCGGTTGGTTTGACAATCTGTATCCACTGACGCCTGGCTGGAGCTCCATCACTTCAAGCAGGAGGAATTACATTCAGTAATAGACCCTATTCACAGAGGCATCACTGTAGGACAAAAACAGGTGTAGCTCATAACACTAAATATGTGTTGTCACCCATCGGCTAAACGGTGTGAGAGTGCTACTACCATGCGACTACCAGTGCTTTGATGGTACACGTGTGTGAGGGCCAACCCCGCAAGGACAGCCCTAACCCAGCTCCACCTATTTCTGTACTACTGGGTAGTAGATTTATCTTCACTAGTTCCCTGGTACATACATTTAGCAGACCCATAATTCTGATTATGAGCGACATCTGTGTTTGTCCTACGATGCCACCTCTGTGAAAAAGATCTTTTCATAGTAGTTCACATTTCTCAAACAAAAAGGCTAGAAAATCTAGTTACATTAGGAACAAGATGTATAACTTGTATGTCTCTGTGCCATTATTGGGTGAGGATATACAAAATAGTAATAACAAATTGAACCACTAGGTGACAGCATATATCCACTTAAACAATAACTGAGCCCATGGCTCTGGAATACAAAGGAAAGGCAACTTGAATTACCATTATTCATCTGGAAACGAGTTTTCATGGCATGTCCCCACCATCCTAAGAGCCTAGAGGAGTGAATTACATGGAAAAGATTGTTTTGATCATTGTTTATCTATTTTAAACTCACTCAAGAGGCATGTAAAACCAGTTGTGTGAGAGGCTGCAACCATTGGGGTTACTCACACCGGCTTGATGCTGTCTGCATGCTTCTCATGGATAAATGCTCCAGCTAGTCCACCTGCCCCAGAGTTCACATACTACAGATGGGGGAGACAAACGCAATGCTAATTCTAACTGCAATATGGATATTATGATCTATACAGAATCAAATCAAATTAATCTGAAAGACAAAAAAGAAAAAGGAGACTATGTGGTTTGCATGTCCTGATTCATGTTCAGGAATAATGTTACATGATTTGTTTAAACTTTAAAGGGTTAGGGTTCAGTTAGAATTTGGTTGCACAGTTGAATTACCGATCAGTTAATCCTTAATATTGGATGTCCATAATCATCAATAAACATTACAATGTCTCATTACAGAATTGCCATATGCATGCTGTTAGATATTGGCCTTTGTGCATCAATGGCCGTAAAACAAAATTATTGTATTTATTTTGTAAATACTTTCCTCCAACACTTCCTGCAACCTCTGACCTTATAGGAGCACCAGCAGGCAAAGTCCACTCCCCAGTCGTGCAGCTTCAGCTCAGCATTCCCTGCTGCATGGGCGCAGTCAAACCCCACGTAACAACCCTGCAAGGTGCACAGTTTAGGGTGTGTGTGTGTGCTTGTGTGTTTGCGTGTGTGTTTGCGTGTATTAGGGGGATCCACCCCAACCATGGGAAAAACAACTCGCAGGAAAAACACAAGCGCCCATCCGCGCGAGATAAAAAGATGTGAGCTCCTATCCGCACAAGATTAAAAAGATGTGAGATGAAACCCCACAAAGGCGACAGCGAAGGTAAAGGTGAAGGCGATGGTGAAGGCGGCGGTGAAGGCGATGGCAAAGGCGATGGTTCTGAACTGCCATCCAAACCCAGCTTCGCCAGATAGAAGCACTTTGCTGGAAGCGAAGGAGATCAGTCATGATAGCACCGATGTGAAATATAACTGTGTTCTGTCTGTATATATTATATACAGCATATATTAAGTATACCCAATATATTAAATGTCTCTCAAGCGAATATGTCTCTCAAATTATACAATATAGGCCTATCGGCTAACACTAAATACAATAACTGTGCGTTCTTGTGTCTGAGACATGTGCCATGCGCGCAGATATGATAGAGTTCTCAACAGCTTGATTAGTTATTATTTGTTTGTTCCTATAATTATATAATTAAAAAGGTTAATATCATTGTTGGCATCATTATTATACCCTACCTTATCTCCCAAGGTAACCTAACTAAACAATGTAGACCTTTCCTTTTGTAACCCCTCAAACGCAATGCACTACAGCTGTGCAAGACAGCTTGAGATTAAACTAATGCATGTACCATCGAAGCACTAGTCGTCGCATGGTAGTTGTACTCTCGCACGTTTCAGCCCTCAAACGGTATTAGGGGGCAGGATGTCTAGTAGTCATTAGGGTGTTTGACTCCCAGCCGAAAGGTTCTGGGTTCAAACCCCAATGTCTGCAGTCTACCTATAGGCGTCCTTCAGCAAGATGCCCTAACCCCTACCTGCTCACCTGCTTGATGAGCATGTGAATAAATTCAATGTTAGGCCCAGTTTACACAAGAAAAATATCTAGATTCTCCAACCGTTTTTTGAATTTCAATTGTATCTAGATTCCAAAATTCATCTGATGAGTTTCTCATAATTTACACAACATGCTTACAGTCCTCAGGCTCACAGCCGGAGATTACATTGCTTTGGATAATGCCGCAAATCATGTTTAATAATAATTGCCAGGGCTAGGAATCATACAGCACGACAATGTTTCAAATACATTTGCATATTACACCTCCCTCCCCTTGCATTATATTGGTTGACGTGCTGCAACGTATGAGCTAAGCAGGTGACTTCACCATGCTTCCGCAAGAGATTCATTCTGGAAACGACAACATATCTCTCGTTGATCTAGATTGATTAGGTAGTTTTGACAACGGTAGTCTACATCTCTCGTACAACCATTCCCTTCTGTTTAGATGGAGAAAACATCTCTCTTTCACAACTGTTTTCAAATCGCGGTTCAAAGAGAGATTCAAAACACTCATGTAAACAAGGCCACAGTCGCTTTGGAGAGTAATAGTAGTAATAGTAATAATAGTATTATAATATTAATGTGTTTATTATATAGATGTATTAGGATATATTCATGTCAATAACATTACTGTTACATTGGAACATTGGATCAACAGGTTGAAGTTAAGTTATCAATGTAGTAGTAGTAGTACAAAATAGTAACATACATAGAGATACAAGAATGTATACATTCTTAGCATGGGTGGCCCCAGTGGAAATCGAATCCCTAACCCTAGTAGTGCTAATGCCATGCTCGGTCAGCCCAGACCCTAGAGATTTTTAAGTCAAGGCTAAAGACACACTTGTTTTCATTGCCTTTTTGATGCTTGTTACGCCTTCCATGCCTGGTCCGGTTGTGATTTATTGTATTTATTGTATTACATTGATTTGTGCATTTTATATTGTAGTTTGTTGTTTTCCTTATGCTGTACAGCACTTTGGTGCAACTTCGGTTGATTTTAAATGTGCTATATAAATAAAGGTGACCTTGACCTTGCTCTTTTGTATTTAATTTGTGTTATGCCTGTATGAACAGAAGTGAAGAGCGAGAGAGTGAAGAGCCACCCTAGGTTGTTGTTTCTTGTGTTACTTATAGTGAACAAAAAATGTACATTGGAATATGTAATAATATGAGCTCACTCACACTATCGCTGCCATACAGCCGCGCTATAATTTCCAGCACTGCTCAAAACCTTGGTGCGCATTGCAGCGCCATCCATTTCCACCCATTATAATACAATATTCAAATTAGATTTTTTGGTCCAGTTGACAGGCTGTTTTGCTGGTTTATGCTACCATTATATCTGCCCATTTTGGTATCTATTGCCTCTATCTATTTTTTCTCATTTTTCCAATTTATCGATTAATCATTTAGTCTATAAAATGTCATAGATAATAGCAAATGCCATCACAAGTTACCAGTCAAATTGATGTTTTAAATGAGGTAGTCCTTTTATAATGATCCATGAATTGATATTTGAATTGAACTGCAACATTAAGCAGCAAATGTTTGTTATTTGTACTTGATAAATGAATCAAATCTAATCTAATCAAAATTAGATTTGAAAAAATTTTCTGTCAATCAACTAATAGATTAATCGACAAATCGTTGCAGCCCTATTTTCAAGGTTCCTTCCTTGCCCTTTAGAGGGCTTAGGGTTAGGGGGTGTCATAAAATATGGGCCTATGAGACTGTAACTGTAATTAAAGAGCAACGTGCAGGTTGCCACAGTTAATTAATGTGTAATTATTCAAAACATTTAGACTTAGAATTACAGCTCGACTAATTTTTATAATGCAAAGTTTGCGCACAGACCAAAAACTTACTTGAACCAACGAACCTGGTGTATCTTTAAAGGAGAGCCAAACCCCTGACCCCGCCTTCATAAAATGCGTTCAGGTGTGCTGCATCAATGCTTAATCTGCAGGTGACCAGGTAACCATATCAGCCATCAGAGGTTATGCATGCAATAGCATGTGTATAGAGGGAGTCCTCTACAATGCAAACCAATCTACAAGTGGTGTTTGGTTCTCCTTTAAGGGCTATACAAATATAATTCAGTTGAATTGACTTCTGGGTGACCTTCTTATGACCAGCCCTGGTGATGGCTTCCATGTTGAAGAGCTGCCCAGTATAGTACTGCACGCCGCTGAACATCACCACAGCAATGCAGTCGCCCTGCTTCTCGATCACCTCCAAGATGTCCTCTGTCCTCAGTGTCTCCTCACCCTGGCGACACAGACAATGTGCTCAGTCAGTCAGTCAGTGTAATGGAAATTCTCTATGTCTTCATGTTGAAATGAGGCCTGCTTCTATCATCATGTGACCTGGCAACAGCGCCTAACATGTGCATTTCTGTATTCTTCCACTACAATAGTATCCTGGTGAGAAGGCCAACTTCTCACAACAGTAGTCTGGTATCCTTGGGAGAAGCCTAAACTTCCGTGGGTGCCTGGTACTTATCAACAGGTGTCCACAGCCTCTGGGAGGGGTGGCTCTGTCACTTTAATATTCCTATGCAAACTGTTTTTCGGGGCTCTTGCTCTCTGACAAGCATTAGATGTGTGTCGGATTGTGAGACCCTTCTGCGAGTTTTTTTATATCTTTTAAGTTTTAAATCAATCAAGTAATAAATCATAACTTTATTTCTACTAAACCAAACTGTGTCATCATTGGCAAAAGCAAGATTTTCCACAACATCAGTCTGCAACTAGTCGTCTCCGCTTAACCAGGAGCTCAGGTTAAATATGAATTTTTGCAGGTAAGTTAGCTCAGAGCTAGGAAGCAGCAAAATATTTGCTGCTCCTAGCTTCAGAAATATAATATGAATAAATAAATATATTTACATTTTTTCTCAGTAAATGGTACTGCATTTATATAGCGCTTTTCCAACCAGTGGCCACTCAAAGCGCCTTACAATTAGTGCCTAACATTCACCCATTCATACACCGACGGCGGTGTCAGCCATGCAAGGCAACAGCCAGTTCATCGGGAGCAGTTAGGGTTACTTGCTCAGGGACACCTCGACACTTGGCTAGGAGGAGCCGGGGATCGAACCAGCAACCTTCCGGTTGCCAGACAACCGCTCTACCTCCTGAGCCACTGTCGCCCCAGTCATACTACTATTAACCCCCATGTCCATGATAAGCGTGGGCGTTGCCTGTGTAGGCGCTAGGCTGAGCTGATCGTTGATTGTTCCCAACCTCAAATCGGATAAAAGCATCTGCTAAATGACTAAATGTAAAGGTAAAAAGAAATACTGCCATCAGTGACAAGCCGACAAAAAGTACTGAACTCCCATCACGGAATACACACACACTACGATGAGACGAACGATGATGAAGTTGTGTGCTAACGGTGAATTCTGGGAGTTCAATGACAATTCTGCTGAAAGACGTTTGTGGTTGAGACGTACCGGTCTTGGTGAAAGGCACAGCATGCTGTCCTTGGGGTCGTGACCTTTCAGACGAATCTGAGACTCGGCAGCGTACTGAGGAGATCAAATAGAAAATATGTAAAAAAAATAATTCTCAATCATTTGTTAACAATTTTCAGATCAGAAATAGACACAGAAAACTATCTTCCACCTCAATAGTAAACTTAGCAAATCTGATTCCTGTTCCTTGTCATGTCCAATGTTCCTGGTCATGTCCAGGAAATCCTGCCCAGGCAAATCACTTTTAATGATTAATGATTTCATCATATAGAATAAACTTGATGTTATGTTTTTAACAGAAACTTGGGTCTAGATCACCCAGCTATTTTTCTAGAAAATGTAACCAATGTCAGTCTCGCTATTCCACAATCGAGCAGGAGACCTTGGCTTTATTGTTTGCGCTTCCATTTTTTGAGGTGTATGTGGGTTCAAGTGCCCGTCGTTGTATATACTGATCACAACCCATTTGTTTTTCTTGACCGTATGTGTAACCACAATCAGCGCTTGATGCGTTGGGCTCTTCTTGTGCAAGGTTACAATCTAGTCATTCGCCATAAAAAAGAGACTGAAAATGTGTGCCGCTGAGACACTTTGTCTCGGGTACACAGGTTATGTTGTTGTCACAAGCCTATAGGCTTGTTCTTAAGGGTGGGAGTGTTATGTTATGTGTGTACTGTGTATGTTTCGTGTCTGTTTCTATTCTGGTATGTTCTCTCCCTCAGGTGTTCGTCAGCAGCGTGTGGGTAGCCTCTCCCCCGTTTGTGGTCCGAGTGTCCCCGTGCCACTGTCGTCCAATCAGAAGCCAGCTGTCATATGCCGTCCAATCAGAAAGGCGACCGGTCACTATATGTTCGGTGTGTGTTCATTGTGCGGGAGGAGGGTTAGAAAGGAGATTGGTTGTTTGAGAGAGAGAGAGAGAGAAAGTTAATCATTTAGTAATACCGGTTGTTATACCATTTGTTCTGTTCGTTTGATTGTTCTCGTTAGTTTTCGTCTGTTGGTATCGTTCTGTGTGTTGTTTTCCCAAGGGGGGGGGGGGGGGTGCGTT
>OMKN01063417.1:5714-25271 GCA_900302345.1 Melanonus zugmayeri | reverse complement strand
GTCCGAGATGTTATTACAGCGAAGACGGATCACCCGGCTGGAAGCTCGGAGAGGCGCTACGATGGCAGCGGTGTAGAGGGAAGGGGCGAGCGAGCAGCCCAGAGACACAGTGACATTGTGCAGGATACACGGTCCGGCCCAGACATGGACACCTCAGCCGTACCGTGGACCGGTTCGGGAAGCCGCCCTCAGTTTCAACGCGCTGAAATGAAGCAAATCAAACCTAGATTATTACCTCCGATAGTTGAAACGGACATTGATACCGTTGAGATCGCCGTACCGGGTTCTAGAGGTCTCTCTCGAGAGGTAGCGGGTGAAACAAAACATTGTAAAAAACGGTCTGGAAGATGTCATCACACGCTTGAAACGGATCTAGATGAAGTTGAAAGGGCCGCACCGCAAGCAGGTGGTAGAGCTCTCTCTGAGGCACGAGCTGGTGAAACGAAACACAGTCAAACAGAACCGTGCGGAAGGTTTAACAGAATATTGGAAACGGATCTAGATGAGATTGGAAGTACTGTACCGGGACCGGGTTTTAGAGCTCATTCTGAAGTTGTCGCCGGTGGAACGAAACCGTCGAGGAGATTCCCTGAAATGATGGAAACGGATATCGATGCAATTGAAAGTGCTGCACTAGCAGGTTCAACCAAAAAACACAGTGAATCGAAGCAATCAATAGGGGTCTATGAATCATTGGAAACGCATATAGATGAGCCCAAACTCGGTATGTACAAAAGTAATTTGGGGGTTTCACAGGACAAGGTTCTAGAGCCGACTGGTCCGATAGCGATAGAGAGCTTAGGAGAGGTGTTTGAAACCTCACTGGACGACTCGCAGTGTGACAGTGAATACGGCGACGTGGACTTGCTGCTCAACTCCGACGGCTGTGTCTACTGGGCTGAACCCGTCCGGGTGTCTTCCACGTCCCCGGCGCTAAGCCAATCGGAAGGTCATCGGGGGGGCACCCCTGACCCCGGCCCGATTGGTTTGGACTCGTCTTCCTCATCCCCAGACCAAGCTATCCGTCCCCTATCCTCAAGCTTGCCTGAAACGGCTTCCGTCAGAAACGGCTCCTTGAAAACGCTTTCCCGCGTGGCTGCGGACGCTTCGGTCGGCACGGATACCGCCTCATCTCCCGCCTCGGCCTCACGTCCGGCCAGTCTCCGACACATTCAGCGGGAGGTGAAAACGTGCCGCTCCGTCTCGGTTCAGATGCCCTCGTTTCCGTCCACGCACACCGTGTCCCACATCGTCAAAAGGAAAGACGTCCCTTACGCGACGGCGATCTCCGAGCCCAAGTCCATGTCGACCTCTCTCCCCTGCTTGGACACGTCCACGCCCCTGCGCGCCGTGCAGTCCTGGACCGACCTGCAGCTCCAACGCATGGGTCTGAACGGCAAGTCGAGGTCACTGAGAGCCGTGAACACGGAGACTCCGCTTAGCCCCGCCGCGGCGTTCTCCTCCGACCCCAATCTCCTGACCGACAGCCGCTGGTCCACGGACAGTCTTCCGGGGTCGGCCGCAAGTTTTCAGTCCAACTCGGCGTCCCTCGACACCGGACTGTGGCCCGAGGAGCATGAGGACGGAGACATGAAGGTAGGAAAGGTGAAGGACTGGCTCGCGGAGAAGCTGTGGGAGGGGTCGCTAGCGGACCGCGAGGCGTGCTGCTGCTCCTGTGACAGACGCCACACCTGCGCTCAGACACACCTCAGCACACAGCCCAGCGCCCAGAACCTTCCTGTAAGTATCACAGGACTGCCTCTTCTTCTTCTTGATCACTTTAGCTAATATTAGACTAAACGATAGAACAGTTAGTCTTTATTTAGTCTATGTCCATCACTTTTCTTTGCTAGGTTGAAATTTTAACTTGCATCTAGCGCCATTGTGGTGACAAGCTTGTTTCTTCTTCATCACATAAAACCCATCAAACCCATGCTAGTTCTAAGTCCTACACAGAAAAGGTCTCCTAATTCTCCACAGAGATGCCAAAAGGAGAAGGGCATCTTGCATAGCATCTGTTTTTATATTTTATAGTTTATGGTGATGTACTGTGAGGTCATAAGAGTTTACCACCATTTTTTTAAATCTGAACTTTCCAAGGAAGATATGAGGAGGAGTTTGTCTTTTAAGTATTTAATGTAAAAGTGATATTCAGAAAAA
Organism: Melanonus zugmayeri; assembly: GCA_900302345.1. NCBI lineage: Eukaryota > Metazoa > Chordata > Actinopteri > Gadiformes > Melanonidae > Melanonus > Melanonus zugmayeri. Next base: position 23,111 of record OMKN01063417.1, on the reverse strand, counting down.
TTTTGACAAAATGTGTTTTTTTGCCTATAATTCTTGGCAAAGATGATTAAAGGACACCAATTTTTCGAGTCATAAATATGACCAAATTAATATACCAAATATGACCAAATTAAGGTTTGATACCAGTCAAACCTGGTGTCATACATTTCCACCAATCAAACAAGCTCTTCTGATGGATGATTCACAATCATTTTTCACACATTATAAAATATGGACTAATGAGTTGCCAGATTTGACAATGAGTGTTCTCTTCTGTCTTCCGTCACACATTAAACAAAACCTATTTGTTGCTATGTCACCAATGTTGTGTTTGTTGTCGTCTTTCACCGTCTGCACACGTTTTACATATGAATATCTCACACGTTTTACATATGAATATCTCATAGAGCACTTGTCGTATTCTTGTGCATCACTCTCCGGTTGCTATTCAGCTCCTAATACAGCCCCGGCCTTGATGCGTATCACGTCATATTTATTCAAAGCCCGTTTTTCTAAACCCAGATTTTAAAAAAAAGAATGGGATAAAGTGTTATTGTGTTATTACTCCCATATAGATGCACACTGATCATGTCTTACATGAACCTCAATTTAAATCTTATCTCAATAATTTGTCACGTAGCCATGCATGTATAATGGAGTCTTGATCATTTCTTCTGTTCGTTGTGTGCAGTATTCCCTGGATGAGCTGGAGGCTATGATTTGTTGTCTGCGTAAGTTTCGCGTGGTGCTGACCGACATCGAGGAGCAGGTGTCTGAAGACCAGGCCACTGTGTTTAACGCCCTGTCAGACACTGACAGGTAATATATAGAATGATGCTAAATGCTGTCATATTGGTAACCTATGTTATTGAGCCAAGTAGGAACATTATGACTTGCTTATCGTTCAAGTTCTCCCTCTGTTCTATTGTATTTGTATGTATTATATATTTGTAATGCTATCTATATGCTTTAATATATATATAAATCTAGATATTTCTCTCATGGAAACGGGGCCATTGAGTGTAATTCCCATTGTTTTAACCATAACTCCCCAACCTGCTCCTTATTACTGCTCCTAGTGCTGCTAGTGATGGGTTAAATGCAGAGGTCCCATTTCGTTGTATAGTAGTTGTACTTGTGCAATGACAACTAAAGAGTCTTCTTCTTCTTCTCCACCGTGTGTGTAGGGAGGAGGTTTGTGACATCACAGAACTGAGGAAAGCAGTGAAACAGGAGGCCGGTGAACTGGAGCTGCAGCTGAAAGAACTAGCGCACCACTACGACGAGAACTTCAAGATGGTATCTTTACATGCGTGCGCACACACGCACACACACGTGCACATGCACACACGCACACACACACCCCGAAAATCAACAACAACAAACAAGTTATGTCAGAGCTTCCCCCAGATTTAATGTTGCCAAATATGGGTCTGTAGTATTGGCCTAATAAGAGCAATAACCAACCATAACCTGACATAGTACATGACTTTTTCAAGAAAATCACTTTCACATGTGTGTATATTATTAAGTGTTTTTGACAGTCTTGTTCTGTTTTTGTGTGTTTTTACTGCCTGAGCAGAAAATGCACAGGCTCTTGAATGAGCAGTCACTGCTCTGCTCTCAGCTCAAACTCCTCCCTCCTGTGGCCACGCCCCCAGCTGAAAGCGCCACGCCCACCCGGAGTGTCTCCACCCAGTGCAACCTGGCCCCCTTCTCCGTCCCGCCGCACGGTGACCTCCGCGCTTCCACGGACGCCTTGGAGACGGACTCGGGGGTGGGACCCCCCACCCCAGGGTGTCTGGCTATAGACAGTCCTGCACTGGGCTGCTCCGCCACCAAGCCAGATAAGCTGGATTTTGTGGGCTTCCTTCAGAGAGTAAGAGGCGAAACATTGTACTCCTGATTTCGAGCTGCGTTTTTTTCTGGATAAAAATCACTACGTTTACTCATCTCAATTTCCATTCTCGTCTCCAGTTACTTGGAATCTTGATAGTTAGGCTATAATTGCTGCTAGACGCTCAAGACGTTACATGAACTGAATTACTGGTGGTGGAAAATCATTTATTGTCATAAGGAATTGTAAAAACATGTCTGTCAAGCATGGATTTGGCTTATTTTCCTTGGTTAATACTTGTGGAGACATCCCAATATAATATAATATAATATAACATCATATGATATATATAATAATATCAACATAATGTTATGATGGCCAAATACAACCAAATCAATTGTTCTGTCTTACCTGTGAAAGGTAATGCCGTGAGATCTGGTTTGGACACGAGTGAGCCGTCTTTTTTCCACTCGTCTTCTGAGAGATTTATAGCTAGCTATAGATAACTATCGAGATTCTAAGTAACTGGAGACAAAACAGTTTTTTCTCCACGTAGATCATAAACCCTTGAATATAAAAACGATTCATTGAAATCGGTTGAGAAATGTGTTATAGTGCTTTTTATCCAGAGAAACCGCAGCTCCCCCGTTTACTTGTCAGCCTCTCCAATATGATCGATATAATAATATCATATAATACATGGACACCTATGTAAATGAAACATGTGACTTGTGTGGATGATACTACATGCATTCCTTTAACTTACAACTTCCACTGCTGTTGCTGGCTTTGCTGTGTTAAGGGAAAGGTCCCCCAGTTACAATATCAAAACCTCTTTACTTAAAATCAATGAATACCTGTGTTTAACACATAACCTAGTATGTCATTTGTTGGAAGTTTGGTGGTAAATACTAAATGATGACTTATTTCCTGCTTTCCAGTTAAAAGAGTCCTTGCGTCCATCTGTGAACTCAGAGTCATTGGAATAAAAGGTCAGTAGCAGCAGTAGACTCTGTTCTTAGATACAGTATCAGCCTCCTGAGACCATCCTGATGTGTTTGTATTTCACAATGAATATCAATCTGATTTCCACATTTGGGCGCAGCCTTACGTTGTTCAAAAACCAGCCATTTAAATTAAATCACTAAAACCCCTTTTCCACTGGTCAAAAAACCCCTTTAAACCTGTGTGAAATCGGCTCTTGGCTGTGATGGGAACAGGTAGACCCCCCGGCGCCATGCTATGACACACGTTGAAAAAAGACTTCTGATAAAAGAAGATTTCTGTTACTCTTTTACCATCGTTATTCAGTCTCGGATAAAACAGTTTTGATGGCTGCATGGATTTCTACACTTTCATCGGGCATTGTTTTTTCAATTGGGCAGACTGTGGCGTTCCTTGCTTCATTGTGAACTGAAACTCCCTCCCCTTAGTGCTGATTGGTTGTTTTTGGAAAACACTTTCAACGGGCTCGAAGTCAGACTGATCTGCAGAGAGAAACAGAACGTCTTGTGAGGATGGTCTCACAAGGCTGATATTATCGTACAATACAACGAAATGCAGTATGCATCCAACCAGCAAAGTAACATAAAAAGTGCAGATTTATTAAATCTGTAAATAAATATATCTGCACTTTTTGGTAATCTATACAGTATAGAAAATGTAATTCTTGACCACTTTTCCTCACTTTTTGTAACTGCTTTTACAGTGTGACCAAACGTCTGTCTCCCAGAGTCTCCATTTAATATGAAGGATACAACAGAAGTGCTTAACATTCATGTAATTTACATATTAATGTAATTGTATATAGAAATAATAATATATTGTTGCCATCTCCACACAGTATGCAAATATGTACCAATATATGTTGTGTGATACAAAATGGTGATTTAAGCATTTTTGCTTTTAAAAACAAAAGATTGTATGTATTTTTATAGTAATATATTCCAAATAACATTTAACATACTATTTTCACATGTGATTTATATGATCTTGAATGTATAAGATGTGCCTCAATTTTAAGACTAGACTTCATTATTTTAAGACTTTCTTAAAGTAAAAATAAATGAATACAATACAATGAATTGGTACAGTGATTTATTTTAGAATACATACAGTAATGAAACAAAAAGGAAGTGTTACTTTATACTAGTAACTATAACCACAGGTTATGTCATTTCTTTTTTAATGGTTATTAACTATAAACATAAACCATGGTAAATATATATAATATATATAGATAAATATATATAAATACATGGTTTATATAAATATAAACCATGGTGAGGATAAGAATCAAGCAGAAACAAACATTTTACTTAATACACAGTATTAAGTAATAAACAGTATAATTTATACAGTAGTGTTATGTGTTTTCGTATCACAAATGTACGGTTTGTACTTGCATGTGCCTCCACATGTTCTCTATAAATAATTATTCAATGACAATAAGAAGTAAAAAGCTCTTATATTGCAGAGAGGTTGGGGACAATAGTCCCAACAGGACGGCTCACTTGAAGCAGGAGGCGACGCATTCGTATACGATTCCCCATCAGCATCAAAAGACTTTGACTTAATTGGAACACTTTGAGTGTTTTATTTGGCAGAGCCTTATATGGTTAGTTTTATTTTTCAGTTATTAATTTCATTAATTTAAAAAGAAATCACACATATTGTCCATTAAAACTCATCTTGATATCCATAGAATGTTCCTTCTTTTTCTTTCAATGTGGATTTTATTTTCTCCAAATATTGTATTGTTTTCATTCATATTTATTCAATGTTGGAAGAACTTAATGGTCTCCAAATCCCTGCTAAACAGTGTTATTTAAGGTGCAACTTAATGAACTAAACTCGAATAAACTCAAAAGACAACACTGCCGCACACAGTGGAGGAGGAAGATGGTGATATCCTCTTCTATGCTGAGCCCTCTGGTGTGTGTGGGGGGGTGTTTTGGGGAAGGCTAGGGTGCAGCAGGGTGCTTGATGTCATCCTGAGGGCGGATGGGTGGAGGAAGGGGTTGGGTTTGCTCCTCCTCCCGGGTACATAAACCAGGGAGGCTGGCTTTGATGTGACCATGTGTCCCAGCGCTGCCCAACTGGACATCAGCCGTCTATATATCTCTCTATCTATATCTATATATCTCTCTATCTATATCTATCTGTCTGTCTATCGGCCAGCAACACTGCTAAGGTAAGACATTCACTTTATTTCTACTTCTATCTGATCTCTATCTGATCTGATTTATATTTCTCTCGTTCTTAGCTGTAAACTACTATTCTAAGTTTCTTTATTTTGAGCTGTAACGTCTCCTGGTTCCATGTCCATCTGCCTGCTCCTGTTAAACTCATTGTCCTCTCTCTTCGTCTGTTCCCTTTCCATTGTTTCATGTGTACATCTCTGCATTATACCCTTTCTAAAGTGCTCTGACTTGACTTGGTTAAACTACAAGGACGAACAAATCAAAAGCAAAAATGTAAACTAGACTTTTGTGACTATATGTGATGGAAGGAAAAAATAACCTTTAGCTCTGATGGTTTTACCTTGTATGGAGAAGCTGAAGTCAACCGAAGTAACACAGTATTCCACATTTCAATGTAAAATTGAGATGATGTAATAATGTCATTTAGTTGTACATGAACGTACATAACGTACAATGGGCTATAAGATCAAGCTGGGAGGCACAGTTCAAAAGGAAAAGTCGGCTTGAGAAAGAAAATGACAACAACACAAGGACACAAAAGGCCTTTCTTTCCACCTCCTATCGACATTGTTAAAGCGGATGAATAATTGATGCGCGTGGGCTGGGTATGTGCCGCCGGGGGCCGGCGATGGTTTGTTATGTGATCTCTTCTGCACACAGAAGGGTCCAGGAGGGAGGGGGTTGAAGTCACCGGCCGTCCCACCACCCAAACCATGGCCACCGGCTGTGTGTCCAACCCGGACGGCGGAGCCAAACAGAGGCTACAGGCGGCGGTGCAGGAGGGCGGCTGTAAGGGAAGAGATAGAGGACAAAAAGAGAGAGAGATTCTGAAAAGAGTCTAGAAACAAAGGGGGGAAATGAATAGGAGACGCATGATGGCAAGAGAGATCTGGACCGAGAGCTCAACTTTTCTAAATGGGCTACTGGAAATATAAAATATAATCTAAAATATATAATACCGTTATATATATAAATATATAAGCACAAGTTTTGTTTGAATCTGATATGACTGAGAATGAGCAGCACCTAGTTCCAAAAAGTATATAATTTAATCTAATCTGGGGCTTCAAGAACCTTGAAGAAGCAGTTATTTTTCAGAGATGTCCCTGTTGATGTAGGCCTACTGTACCATGGAGGCCATTTTGCTCCAAAATGGAAAACATTGTGGAGAATGAGAAGAGAAGGAACAGTTTGGTAATGGAAAGGGAAAGCATGACGCTGAAGGAATACCAGGCGCATGACCCAGAGACAGAGAATTGATTATAGTGTTTGGTTGCTCTTTAATGTGTTCAATATAAGATAAGAAGATAAGATGGACTGTATTGTCCCAAAGGAAACTAAGGTTTACAAGGTTTCCCGAAGGTTTCCTTTTAGCACCAAAGCAATGGATAGTCTTGTTTTTGTGTGTCTCGTATGTTCAGACCAGGAAGTGAACCTGTCGGACGGGAGTCCAGAGATGAACATGGCGACGCGTGATGCTGGCGACGGAGACCAACTGAAGAAACCACGGAGGAAAGACACGCCGGTCCTCAACGGCCCTCCGCACATCCCCGGTGAGACACGCATGACAAGCACTATGTGAATATAAGGACAGTATCCAACCACATCAAACTCAAACCTCTTTCCATGTCTTTTTTTGTGTAGGCGCAAGATTTCTGATGGAAGAGAAGCAGGCCGTCTACTTGGAGGATGAAGAGAAGGACGGAAAAGATTAGAGAAGCATTGATACACTTTTTAACCAATGGGGTTTTTTGTTTGGACCACTGTATTAAATGTAGCTTTCAAACATTTTTTTGTAATATCTGTGTCTTTATCAAAGAAAAGTGAAAACTGAATTCCACATTATAACATGTGCTGCCCTTTAACCAGGCCTAAAACAATGTCTTACGCCTGTTTACTGGTCTCATCACAGTGGGAAGTGATCACAGACTTCAGTCAGAACAGTGTTTCAATAGTGTGGAAATTGAACAGTGGTTCAATTTCCACACTATTTTATTGTTTATAGTCATATAGACTTGGCATATGACTTACTATGGCTTGTGTACCTGTCATGAAATGATTAATGTCCTAATATGTTGTGGGACAGGAGGGTAAAAATAAATGAAGGAAATTAACAAAATAACAAAAGTCTAATGTGAGACTGACTGAAATGTAGTTGACTAAAGGTCAGTGTTGGACAAGAAAATGAAGTGCGTGTTCATAACAATCCACTTTAAAACACCTTTGACTTAGTTACCAAATGAAAAAGGCACCATCAGTTAGCACCACCTTTACAGCTGCAGGAAGGACTTGTAATCCCCCAAAGAACCACCAGAGGGCACCAGAACACTTTACAATACTAGAACAAATACTCCTAGTACTGGGTCAGGTAAATACCATCTCTGAAGAATATTGATTATTTACTACTCACCATGGGTACATTCAGTATTTCAGTAATCAAAGCACTGAAAAGAGAACTTATTTGTAATATAAGTAGGAGTGTTTGGTAGTATTGGGGTTTTAATTGCAGTTTCAATCAGACTATGCTCGACGGCCTCAACCAATAGGAGAAGCTCTCCAAAGCTAATTAGTTTACTCAAATACTGCCACTATGTTGTACTTAAGAAATACCCCAATAATGGTACTCAGACCTATAGAATGACAGTATTTCCAGGGATGCATGCTGGGTCCGGGTACGACCGTACCGGCTGCACCACCTGAAGCTCCACCACTGGAACTACTGGCAATGACAACCAATCACTTTGATTGATTGATGCCACTGCCCTACAATCCATGCATGGTTTTTCTACAATCCATGCATTCAAGAGGCCCAAACTCAAAGATGACACATGGATGAATATTATAACAGCTTACTTTAAACATATTTATTTGAATGGACAGACACACTTAAGTGGAAACACGGGCTAAATACAGCTTTAAGGCACTACGTATGACCAGAACTGGTCACTTGACCAGAAATGATGATTTAAATGACATTGACATGTACACAAGAAATAAAACACATTATATATTATCTCATTAATGCACAGATCTACTGACCACCATCAGTCGTAGCGTCACCTGACTAGACTAGATGTCGATATGACTTTAATATTTGTTTATTTGAGAGCTAAAAGGCACCTATGGAACACCCGTCCTTCTACGGTGGTCTATTACAGCGCTGCAGGGGCCATTTTAGGGCCTATTACTAAACAGGGTCAAACAGTGGGGCTTTCTAATCTCCGCCCCCCTGAAAATGTCATTTCTTTTTTCTAAGATGAAGTCAACCACTTTTATTTAGGCTTCATCCAAACTGTTAGGGGGGCTGATAGACAGACACTGAAAACAGTATCTGGAAGGAGTCGAAGGACCAACCGGCAACTTCTCCTATAACATATATAACCCATGGATGTATAAGATGTAACCCTATCAAACCATCGACGTCCTGGATGTCCCTCATTCCCCTAGCGAGTCGCCTACATAATAAATCATTGCAGATCTTATTCGGAGCTAAGCCCCCTAAAGGCCCCTGCGGTGCTGTGAGGTCACTTCCCCCGGCGTAACGAGATGCACTGCAGCCTCCTGGCTTTCCCCCGGGGGTCGACGGGTCGGACGTCCGCCGTCTTGGACCTCGCCGGCCGATAGGAGTTGGCACAGTAGCTGGGTCTTTTGTGGTAGCGAATCAGATCACAGCCCTCCTCTGAGCCTGAAAAGGAGAAACATTTTAAATGTTGGGTTTAGTTAAAACACTGTCTGGGGTTTTATGATGAAACCCCCTTTCATGGATAAGACACCAAGTTTGAGTAGGTCACTTCAGGTAGACTTTAATGCCGCTGGGTCATTTTGAAGCTATTGTGTGCCTACTTCAAACTTTCAAATGATTACCATTAGAAAGTCAAACTCCAGTAAATACACTACTACTACACACACTAGCCCACATTGATCACATATGGAGAGTTTGAAAGTTAGAATCCTCAACCAAGCTAAACTGTATTGACTACATTTAGAGACATGAGTGTCCTTGATTCGACTGTTTTTGAACATATAACATAGTTTTGAGGGGAAAAACACACAAGATGAGCAATAGCACCATTTTATATTCTCAGTATACTATACTTTATATTCTAATCTTGGTATAGTCGTGTGTAGCTGCTCTCTCCCACTGTTGTGTTTGTATTCCTCAGTACATTCTTACATGATGCCAGAAAAGACATGGAGCCGTGATCTGAGCCCTTTGAGTCCAGTTTTATTGTCACAATGAGTGCAATAAATATCACCGCATTGGAACCAACAATGTCAGAACCACACAGAAAACTGAGCTTTGTCCCATCGCTGCGGCTGGGGAGGTGATCTGATGACGTCTCAAACGCAGAAAGGAACGAACAGAAACCAAACCATTGACCGTACACAGGACAACGTGAACGACGCCGTATTCACAACAGAAGCACATGAGCGAATGGAGCGCTGCAAACGCTAGCCCTGCAGTCGAATCAAGACCGTTTCATGACTTTCAGGGACATAAAGTTGAGTGAAATATGGGGATGAAAAAATGAATAAAATAACATGATTGAACAAACAATCTGGGGTCAAATCTGCAAGTTCTCACAAGCCTTTGCCACTACTAGTAGATGATGAACACTAAGTGTAGACAATTGTTTCACTGTATGTGGTTGGAAAATGAGTGACATTTATGTGCATTCATCAAGGATTGTCTATATACAGCAATATGGGTTGATGACTTGACTTTAAGGCTATGCTAATATGGTTTGTGTATGCTTTAAATTCAATGCTAACTTTAAAATGTCAAACCAATGTGATGTTTGCTTTAAGATACAACACAATCAGTAAATCAAAAGGACATAACAGGGGCCACAGTAGCGAACACTGAGATGGAGTCGGTGTTAGGGAAGCTTGAAGACAATAACCCAAATGATTTGCAGAGCGAATCCTTTTTACATGAAGGTATTTAAGGCAAACATTCCTTGAAAACAAAACGGATCAACTCATTTTAAAACTTTGCAGATTAATGTGAGATTTGATTTTTAACGTCATTTTCTGTCTTTGGTCAAGGCAACAGGAATTTCTTCTGACACAGTGAGTCAGGAGGACATTTTGAATTGCTCAAAGAAAGACCTTACAATTTTGTCATTTAGATTTTCCTGTGCATATGTGTGTGTTTGTGTTATGTGTGTGTGTGTGTTATATGTGTGTGTGTGTGTTATATGTGTGCATCGGCTTGTAGAAGTTCTTCAAATGAATCGAGAAATTTTCAAAATTTCTGTGGAAACAAACAAACAAACAAAAAATACAGAAACAGAAATCGGATAAAGGCAGATTTTAGCAAAACAATTTCCTCAAAGTTCTGCATCACAGTTGCAAATGTACCATTTGTTTGTCAGGTCTTCACACCTTGAAATATTAGTTGCAAATACAAAAAAGTGTGTGTGTGTTATATCTCCCAACCAGAGGAATACACACACACACACACAACTCAAATACAAATGTCTGTCATTTCCATTACTGTGCAGTGGAAGAAATGTTTCCTTGATTCATTGCAATACATGTGAATACAAAATAATGTCTGCAATGGATATATTCTAGAAATAGAAATAACACAAATTATATATAATAAAATGCATAACTTGAGTTACGGTATTCAACTGACATTGGCAACAAAAAGGTTGAGTTTGCTATAAATACAACATACAACAAGTCAACGCTAATGAAGGCTGAAGCTAATGTTTTTTTGATCAAGACACACATCCAGGACATCTGATGAACATCAGAACACAACTAATAACAGTGGTTTGTCCTTTGGAGATCGATTAACAACACCTTGTGTAACCGTCCTGAAATGTGCGATGTCAGGAAAATATAGTCCTAAAATGCTAAGGATTCCTTTGCTTTGCGTCTTAGCAGTATGTGTTTGGCTTTCAATTGCATCATAAATATCAGTTGCAATCGAATATATTACAAATTAATAATTACAAATAATTGGAGTCCTTTTTTACGACTACAAATTGTGCTAATTACACAATAACACTGTCCTGTCCTTCAGGTTGTCATTTTAGGGCCTATATTTCTCAAGCCTCCGTCGACATGTCACCCATAAGGAATCATGTGTAAAGTGAATATATGATATGAACTAATATTCTACCTGTGTGCATAAACACTTGGGTTTGTGGTCTATCCGCCAGCAGACCAACGATCACTTCTACAACCTACTAGCTTTACATTGGAATGAAGCTATCGAACCGCTGTCTCTTGAGCAAGGAACGCAGCTTGGCTGCGAATGGGGATTTTAAAGGGTTGAATGCTCCAACAATCTTTTATCTTTTACCGCATAGATTCTATACAATGTAGACAATATTAAAGAGTTGCAAGACATCATGGCATCTCATTCATTCATTCTCAAACCTTTTGGCTCATTCATGAACTCATTCATTGTAGCATTATTTGACTCACTCACTCATTCTCTGCATGGCAACTCAATATTGTTAGGAAATAGCTTCAACAAAATTGCCGACAAACAAAGAAACAAAATTCATTACATTCTTCTTTAGAAGTTAGACGTTTAGATTAGAGTTCATCGCTGTCACCTCCTAGAGATGAGCAGCTGAGGTGTTTTAGTCCTAATCTCTTGGGGTCTTCATGTAGAAGCATGTAGGCTGACTCAGCACTTAAAGAACGCCTCCATTTTTGGAAGGAACTGATGAGAGGAAAACAGGAAGAGGCTCAGGTCTCGGGTTCGATTCCCCACTAAGACCTTCAGTGCAGTGCCCAGCTATAGCCTAACGGTCACTCACCACTTCCCCGTTAAGCTGCCTCCCATCCTAATCACACCGTACATCATCAGAAATGGCCGTGGACTGTGATGTGGAAACCTTTGACAGTCCCAAATGTTCTAGGTGTAGGTGCCTTGCCTTTATCTGTGGCGGTACTGTCAGTGAAATTTTAGGCCAGGCATTTGATGAACACTGCCTTCAGGCAACAACAATACAAACAAAAACTGGTCTAAAGTAATACCACAGTGTAATGACACACAGGATAGAGAAAGAGAGAGAGAGAGAGAGAGAGAGAGAGAGAGAGAGAGAGAGAGTCAAATCAATGAAACGGTAGACCATCATGTATAGATCCTAGCCTCCACCAGACGATGCTCTGAGCAACGAGAGCAATCTCACCGACGTCAAGAGGATTCAGGAGAAACACAGAGAGAGAGAAGCCTGTTGAAAGACTGAATCTGTGTTTAATACGGATTAGTTTGTCTCGGGGACAGAGGCGGCGGCTGCCGTAAGCTGCCCTGCAGGAGGGTTGTGGTGGTTACCCTCGTCATCATCATCCTCCTCCTCCTCCTCCTCTTCCTCTGTTTCTTTGGAGTCTGCTGGGGAAGAAGAAGGAATATATGGCACACTTCACGGGTTGTCAAACAGCAAATAGCCTCCCCTGTTACACAGCTGCTCCACACCACAGCTTCAGCTGGCTATCATAAAACTACAAAAACCAAACAAAAAAGTTTCATTCCAAAATGTAGAATTGTATGTTTAAAAGTGGAAACCCTAACACAAAGAGTAAACCAGTTGGAAAGCAGTGTTGTGCATTTCCAAGGAATAATTACAAGGAATAAAACCTCTGGGGCAGCTCAGTCTCCAAACAGCACTTTAAACAGGCCTGTTCCTGGGTGATCAGGTGGCCAATCTCTGGTTCTTTCTTAGGATAGTGACTTTCCTGGGCCTGTAGAAGAGACAAGACGCACATTAAGCATCTTTTTATACTAAGGTACCAATGGTACTAAATGTACCATTTTTGGTACATTTTTGCCATCAAGTTAGACAGGTTTATTCTTTTTATTTTGGAAGGAAACCTTTTAGCTATCACAGGGAAAAAAACACCCACATGTGTTAAGGGCTACAGCACAATATTCATCTAATGATCTGATCAAGTGCACTATTCTCTATTGGTTCTTTTAGATGGCTAGTGAGTAGTGATGGCTAAAATACAACGGAAACCTTGTTTTTTTTTTCTAAACCCAATGAAGCACCACTGTGATGTCATACATGATGTAACAGGAAGCAAACCAAGTGGGGGACCATGCGATTATCTCCATGCAGGGGCGTTCAGCTACATGAGGGGAAAGGGAAGGTTATCGCAACAGAGTCCATTAGTTGATCACAATATTTAGCGTGTGATTAAGCATGTGATGGCTTGGATTTCCTCAGCAACACGCGCCACCATACCCATCAGAATGATCTGAACCTGACCTGTATGCATTGGGAATGCATCTTAATCTGACATCCTTTTGAAAATGTGAAACAAATAAAATAATACTTTTCTCATGTGACGTGTGTGTATCCAATGTATTTTTTAATAACATTTGATTGACTGAATCGTATCAAATCCCCTACACCCCTAACACCACAGTGCTGGAGGTATAGTGACAAGCCGTCTCCATCTGACTTCCAGATTGAGATTGGGTTGCTGAGGCCACAGAGCCAAGACTGTCATGACTGCAAGGTCAGACCAGATGACAGACATGATTCAGGGACAACAAAAGCAACGAAGACAAATAAAAGAAATACAGAGGCATGAGGGTTAGATGGCGTGTGTGTGTGTGTGTGAAGAGGGCATGTTCAGAGAGGGATGACCTGTCGGAACAACAAACAAGTCATCACTCGGGACGGAGATCAAACAGAGGGATGCGGCAGGAGGATCTTTTCAGATGCACATGGTCACCATGGCAACAGGAGAGTTAAAGCTCCAGGGAGAAGAAGAGTGAGATAGATAGGGTGAAATAAAGGAGGAGTGCCACAGGAGGGAGTGAAAAGCCGCTTTGTAAAAGGGAGGAGAGGGAGAGCGGGTGATGCTGAAGGCCGTCGGATGAAAGGTGACAACACCGGCACACATTGGCATGAGAATAAAGACAATAAAGAAATAAAAATGCTGCTGGGTGAGAAAGTAGAGTCTTATCCAAGTCTTATAAGACGCAGAATAGAACAAAATTGAACAGTGCCCAGTGACAATGTGTGCTAGTTGTTTTTAGGTTTTTTTGTGTATGAGACACCAAAATGCGTCCGGATCCCGGTTGTGTTTACCATCAGAGGAGTCAGTCTCTGTGTCACTCGGGTTGTCTGTGATGGAGGAATCTAGATCTTCTGTTACGTCCCCTGAGGGGTAAACGGAAATGCCTGTCACCAAAACAATCCAAAGCCAAAAAAAAACCTTTGTCAGAGTTAGTAGCCCTTTTTGTGATTTCAAAGCCCTATGTGTGATATCAATAAAAAATAGGATATGCTTCATATGTTCTGAAACAGGATTGTCCTACGGCCACATTTTTCAGTCATGTTAATACTTACTTCATATTCTTTCATTTCATTGCTTCGTAGTTGTATTTCTGTATGTAATTGACACCCTCTTTGTCTTACTTTCTCAGAATATTGATTGTCAGACCTTTATATTTGACATTGAAGTTGTCCATCCATGTATTGGTTAAACTCAATAACAAAATTACATTTACATGAACATTTCCACACTATTTATTTGGCTACTATCTGTTGAATTTTTCATTGCACAACTCTAAGCTATGGACTTCTCCCTCTTATATTTTTTAAATCATTTTTACCTTGAAAACTAAATTCCAATTCTTTCAAAATGTCTTAGCTTTCTAGAAAGCTGTGTTTTGCCTCAAATATGTATTGAAACTACAACACCAGTGTCATTGAAAAATCTGAAGGACAATTCATGTAATGTGTGTGTATCACCACTTGGTAGCACTCACTAACAACACATCAAAACAGAGCCGCTTAAAGTAACTCATTCCATGGGCCAAATATGAAACAAATAATACACCAGGAATTCCCATTAAAACTAAGGCCATCAGCTATGATTTTACTTCGGTAAATATACTCAGTAAATCCTTACTTTTAGCATTTGGTGCATTTTCCACCTGTACGTGTCATTGCATTTCATTGATTGTGCATTGTCTCAAGTAATGGAATAGAGTACGTACCATTTTGACCCGATGTTTCATCGCCTTTGCTGTCCCTGTTCGCCGACTCCGTGGTTTCCATGTGTTGTGACCCCGATCCCCTACTGGGTCCAGGTACTGGAGATGGACCAGGTTCCGATGTGGTTCTGGCAGCCCCCCCGGGATCTCTATCCCCTTCCTCTTCTTTGGGCTGCTCTTCCGCTTGCTCCTTCCTGCTCTCCTCCGCCACCTTCGCCTCCTTCTCGCTCTCCCCCTCTGCATCAGCCTTGGTTCCGTCCTCCCCCTCCGACTCCTTCACCTCCTCTGCCTTCTTCTCGCCCTCTTCCTCCTTGGCTTTGTCGCTCTGCTCAACCTCCACCCCCTCCTCCTTCTTCTTCTCCTCCTGGCTGGCATTCTCCTCTGCTTCCTTCTTGTTTTTCTCCTCCAGATCTGAAGGAAAAACGGAGATGGATAAATTCAGAAAGAAGTTTCAGAGGTTTAGGAATGTTTTGTTTGTTTCGCCCATGACCTAAAACATCTGATTTCCCCCATTAGTTGTTCAATCTGGTTAGCAAATCCAGAAGATTGACTGGAAACCAGAAACCAGACCTAATTTTTCCCTCTTCTACTCTGGTTTTTGGTACTGCGGCACAAGACCAGATACACCTAGTTCAGCAGTTTACCCTGCTGTGGCATTCATGTGACATTGCAGAATCATATACAGGATCACTACAGCTGTGGTGTGATTTGCACTACCTTTTCTTTTATGTGCAAGGTGTTCCCCCTATGATAGACTATGAGGTGTTCCCTATATACCTTCCTATATACTGTATACCTTCCTATACCTTCATATACCTACCTATATATACCTGCTTTTGACACGGTGGACTATCGTATTATGTGTCAACACCTTCGGGATGTGGAAGTTACAGGGACGGCTCTCGACTTCTTCCAATCCTACCTCTCGGGGAGGCAGGAATATGTGATGCTGGGGAACTTCACCTCCAGCACGAGATGCGTTACCTCCGGTGTCCCCCAGGGGTCAGTCCTGGGGCCCCTGCTCTTTTTAATCTACATGCTCCCCCTTGGTAACATACTGCGAAGCCATGACATCAAATTCCACTCATATGCTGATGATACCCAAATCTACCTCCAAACCTCTGACTCACACCTTGCTCTCACCCGGGCTACCAGATGCCTTGATGACATCTGCCACTGGATGAGTAGCAACTACCTGCAGCTAAATGGCAGTAAGACTGAAGCCATCCTCATCGGCACCCCCCATCAAACCAAACAGGCCGGTATCACCCATATCACCGTTGACAACCCTGGTAAAAATCTTTCACAGGATCCTGTAGGATCTTTAAAGATCCACCTAGGATCCTAATTAGGAGCAAGATCCTGGGCAAGATCCTGGCTATCGATAGGATCTCTCTCAAATATCCTGTTAAGATTCAGGATCCTAGTACAATCTTACCAAGACACAGGATCCTTGTAAGGTCTTGCTTAGGAATTGAATCATGTAGTAAGTACTTAAGTAAGAATTCCTGCACATGCAGGATTGTAAGATTCCCTGGCTAAAAACCCTAACCCTAACCCTAATAACCCTAAAGCATGAACCCTAACCCTAAAGTGCTAACCCTAACCCTAATAACCCTAACCCTAACCCTAAAGCACAAACCCTAATAAACCTAACCCTAACCCTAAAGCACGAACCCTAACGCTAACCCTAACCCACGAACCCTAACCCTAACCCTAAAACACGAACCCTAACCTTAAAGCACTAACCCTAACCCTAAAGCATGAACCCTAACCCTAAAACCCTAACCCTAATAACCCTAACCCAATTTTTTGAATCTTCAAAGATCCTTAATAGTTCTTTTTAAAGATCTTAATAAGTTCTTGGGAGTATCCTGATATTATCTTTACAGATTTTAATCAGACCTTTACAGATTTTAATAGGATCTTTGAAGATCCTGATAGAATCTTGTATGGTGTATCTTATGATCCTTAAGCCAAACAGTATAATTGTATTTACACAGAGTATTACCATTCAGATATATGTATAGCCTATCGATAGCCAGGATCTTGCCCAGGATCTTGCTCCTAATTAGGATCCTAGGTGGATCTTTAAAGATCCTACAGGATCCTGTGAATGATTTTGACCAGGGTTCCTATATACAGTATACCTTCCTATATACCTTCCTATATATACCTTCCTATATATACATTCCTATATACCTTCCTATATATACCTTTCCTATATATACCTTCCTATATATACATTCCTATATACCTTTGGTGGCTTGAGTCTTCCACTTCTCCCTGTTCTGGTGCACCTCCTCGTTCCAGGTGGTCTTGAAGAACTTGAAGTCGACCGTGTGCAGGGAGCAGTTGAGGGCCCCGCTGCCTTCCGACGCCGTGCTCTTCACGCTGGA
>OMKN01063390.1:9831-25411 GCA_900302345.1 Melanonus zugmayeri | reverse complement strand
CATGGATAAATCTAGCGAGCTACCACCACCACCACCATCACCATGCCCGGTTCCTTCTAAGTGACAGGCCACCGTCTCCTCCCTCTCGTAAAAGGACGTCCTTGTCCTCCAAGGCCGATGTACCGTATCATCCGAGTCCTCAAGTGGATACTGGAGTTACTATAATATGGGCTCGGTGAGGGAATCATTCAGAGAACCGTGACTATAGCCAAGGAAGAGCGACAATAAGACGATTGCTGTTTTAGTACACGATTCAATGTGTCAATGTGTGTAGGATCAGCGGGGCATCGAGGGCATCCTACCTATTATTGCTGTCAATCATCCACAGGGTCTCACTATTATTTAGGTGTGGACATGTTGAGCCAGACAGACATAAACAGACATCGGGAGAAACAAGGACAATCTAAAACCCCTGCTTCCTCTGTATTGGTAGGGAATGGTCAATGAGTCCACGCTGATAGTTGAACGTAGCCCATGGGGCTGTGTGCTCAAGGGTAATGACTCCTATTTTGCAGCGGAGAGAAGCACATGATGGAACATGCGTGGGCTGGGTGCTAATAGCTGCTTTAATCGAATTGGCTGGGTTATAATATTAAGATTCAACGGCATTTAAACTTTCTCTTTGAGTTATTAAGGCATAATAACTCAAATGAGGCCCAACCTGGGCCTCATTTACCCATCATTTGGCGTCTAACTGAGTAATGCGGACAACAACTTTTGACATTGGTCCAGTAGTGAGTGAGAACGCAGCCGTGAAACGTCTCCATTGTAGCCCATCGGGGCAATAGCGCCCGTAAATGTACATCCTCTAAAAGTGCTTGTTTTTGCCACTGACAGGCTCAGATTGTTATAAGTTCTCCCTACAGAGAAATACAACGTTTTTCTTTACCTTTCGCTTGATCTGGCATCTGTTTGTTATTGTGTCGTAAGAACGATCTGTGGTGGTCATCGGTGGTTACGTAGGTTACGAACGTTGGTTAGACACAATATAAAACGGACCCCGGATCAAGTGAAAGGTAAAGAAAAAAGTTGTATTTCTCTGTAGGGATAATTTCCATAATGTTGTCTGTATGGAAAGGGATGATTCTGACTAAAGACATTGTTGTGAATGTGAACGGTGACCTTTTTCCACCCTCCTCTCCGAACAGAAAACAAGCACAGTATGTGGTGTCGTCTGCGTACCCCTCCTTCTGCGTGGCCCTGCTCTCCGCCCTCTTGGTTCCAGCCCTTGGACGTGAGTTATAACACACACGGTCCCCTGACACACACACACACAACCACAAGTACAGTGCTGTCCCCTCGTCCAGGTTTGCGGTAGTCTACACATGTGCAGGGTACTGAGTGCACCGTGTCTAGGAAGCTCTTTGCCAAACAATCATTCAAATAAACCTCATTTGTGTGTGGGGCCAAACATGCATACTGCAGGTCACTCACGTTATTAAAACTCACATAGGTCAGCACGGGGGGGCTAAAAATAACCAGAGTGCTGTTCGGTCTGCACTGTACAGATTAAATCCGATGAAGCCCAACACTCGGCTCAAGGGCACGATGCCAACACTAACGTGTCAACAAGCAATGCAGTATCAAGTCAATTCCATGTGTTTTTCTCCCACATAAATGCAATTATTTAAAGCGAGTTTTGTATGTTCTGCACTTCGTGCCGCACAAACACAAGGGTTCTGCGGTTTGTTTCCCCCCCGATTTTATTTACGTGACAGCGTCTTAATTGGGGTTCCTGTTTCGCTGGGTGCAGTAACCACCGACTCTTTGAGCAGATTGCCACGGCATGCAGTATCTTACACCAACTAGCAACCCGCGTGCACAGTCAGATAAGTGTTTACGGGTCGTAAAATCGCGCCACATAAATACCGTCTCACTGTACCGCATCTCGTTTCTCAGCAGTTCTGTGGCAACGGAGAAGGGCTTCCAGATGTTTGTGCCGCTCGCACTGGCTCAACTCTAAATGAGCTGACTCAGGCTATCAACTGGGGAGCCCCTTCGGCGGTCTTCCTTCCTTTCATGACTTCCAGATCCCCCCTCTTTTTAATGGGATGGTGGGGGGGCGGGGGGCTTTAGCTGTCCTCCTTCAGAAATTGAGTTTATCAGAAAATACAGTACAATGATAGTGCCCTCTTCTGACGGGCACTATGATGAGAAACTCTTTGCATCCGATGTGTTTTTTGTAAACACTAATACTCAACTAATATTTGACTGTAAAAAAAAAAGAAAAGTCTTCTGTTTCCTTGATCAAAAATGTGTGTCTAGCTTTAAGTTAAAATAACTTTATATATCGTCACCCTCAATAATGGCCTGAGTCACTTTTTGAGGAAAATGAGATTTTTGCCTAAATCATCTCTTCATGATGCTGGACACCTCTGGTAAAATGGCCCTTAGTCCTTAATTGAAAAGAAATGCTGTTCCTACCTGGTAATGCGATGGCCTATGTCAAGCATGTGACTTAGGCCGAAGTCTCTGAAGTCTTCTGAAAAACTTGAAAAAGTGACTTAGGCGATTATTTTAAGAGGGTGACGATATACTTGATTTAGATATAATATTTATATTGCAGCAGACTGACAAATGTAGCTTTAGTTACCCTTTCACAATGATCGCAATCCTATAGCTAGAACTTGAGTCTGAATGCAGACAGTCCAATTTGTACTATGACTGACAATGTCTGCAGTTTTGACATCTGCTCTGGGTGCACTGGAAACAACCTCCACTTAACTAGGGGTCTCGCTCTCTCTCTCTCTCTCTCTCTCTCTCTCACAACACACCTTTAGGCATTAGGCACATGACCCTAGCCACATTAATAACCATTATATATTATTTTATATCCACCGGTATGTCCATAATATGATGTATCAGGATCACATGAGCTGCCTGATAATACTCGATCATAAAATATTCTATCCTAAACTGCATGGATAATAGTGTAGCTTTGTGAATATGTCATATAATTAGCACAGTTGTTCAAAAGTGGCCCACAGTGTGTTGCCATCTTAATCCAGACCTTGGTATTTACCCTTCCTGTTTGTCCTTTGAAAAACAATAGCAAAATGCTAATTGTGTTGTGTATATCACAGCGAGGACAGCGTTCATAATCAGTTTTTGTTTCTCCCCCATGCTCTTTTAGAAGTAGATCTCAACCGATTGGACGGCGATACCGTCTGCCCACCGGCGAGAAGTGGACAAGATGACCTTCCAGGTGAATCACAACGTTGCTATAATGTTCCTGGTAGCTACCAGCTAATGATCTGTGCGATGGGTGCAGTGAAGAAAAGAAACAAAAAAACAGCAGCTACTACAAGCGGTTGTAAAACCACCAGACTCCGTCTCGAGGAGCTTTTGCACCGGGGAAAACCGGAGCATCTGAGCGGGGCTGGTGGCTTTAATTGCTTTGAACAGGGTGGGCTGCCCCACGCAACCCATAGATTTCGAGTAAAGGCAAATAAAATGTTCTACTTGCGCACAGAGTGAATTTTTAGAGCCGGAACAATTCAAACTCAGCAAGATTTGTAATTGCTCACTTGTGTTTTTCAAACGCTTTATTCGCAGAACATGTTGAAACGCTGTGGTTTCTGGGGTGTAATGTACAGGAAATCTCGTTAGATTCAAATGGTTTCTGCTTCACTCCTGGCTGTTGCTGGTAATTTCAAAACTTGAAATTGATACGGAACAAAATCTCTTCTAAACTTAAAAAAAAAAATGTGATAGTTATTATTATATATTGTTAACAAAAACATTTGTATCAAATTAGACAAATTTGTATCAGATTATATCAAAAATGGATTAAAAAAAAAAGACTCCATTCATACTCATACTTAGGCTGATACTCGTGTTAAAAATACAAATGATACTAATCTTTACTAAGATAATGCTAATTCTATGTATAATAATACAAATACCACTCTTACACACCCATCGTCGTAAATAATACATGGAATGGTAATTTATGGTACATAAAACATCCATAAATAATTAACCACCTGAGGACACTCCCTCCAGGTTTTGACCTGATCACCCAGTTTCAGCTGGACGTGATCCCGCTGAAGGGCGTGCGGAAGGTGGAGGGCTCCACCCCTCTCCAGGTGGCGTACCGGCTCGACAAGGCCAACTTCCAAATTCCAACCAGGTAAACACAGCAGAGCGGAGGTGGGGCAGCGTGATGCAGGTGTTGCTTTTATTACAGGCCCTGGCCAGGTGTTATTGCACCGTCAAAAGCATATAATTGATGGTAAAAAAAAGAACAAGAAAAAGAAAAAGAAGAAAAAGCAAGGGAAAAAAAGCACCAAAAAAAACACATGACGCCTGAAACGATCTGGCAGCTCTCAAAGACACAGGTGGGGCCTACTGGATGTGTGTGTATGTGTGTGTGTGTGTGTTTGAAGTGGTGAGTCACCAATCAGTCCGTCTCCATCGTCTCATGGCCCCCTTTAAAAAAAAACACACAAACCAACAGAAAAATGAGGATTGCAAATGACATATTGCTGTATGTTGTCTGTGTGTGCGCACATATGTGCGTTTTTTCGAGAGAGATTCTGTGTTTGTGTGTGTGCGTGTGAGAGTGTGCACGTACAGAGTGTGAGAGAGAGAGAGCGAGAGAACGAGAGAGAGAGAGAGATACAGACAGACTGTGGGGGCCTCTGTCTGTGTCTCTAGAGGCAAGTTTGATCCCAGTCCAAACCTATTTCATAGGCTACAATCTGAAAAAAAGTGAGCAGCTGTATTTCATCATGCGTTCTCGCCTGGAGTTTCATTCATTCATCATTGTCTGGGATGAACTAATTATATGACCAAAGGCTAGAATCAAAAAGAGAAGGAGACGGGTGTCACGGTGTATTCTTTTTTCTCCCCCTTTCAATAAACCTAGTGAATCAGCGAGGCATTTAATACGCACGCTGTGGTTGTATTGTTGTGGTTGTGCTCCAGTTGGGTGTGGTGGTGGTGGTCGTGGCGCAGGAAGTGAGCAGGTGAACAAGCGTTAAGCCCTTTGAAGACAACCCAAGCATGTCTTTCCAGTCTCCTCCGCTGGCGCCCTGGCGTGGTTCGCTGTGTCTAATCTTCTCCTGTATCCCAGCAGCTCTTTACAAGAGATATTATGTTATGTAACTCTAAAGGCAACCTTTAGGGCCTGGACAGACCCCTGGACTTCCCTGGGGGTCCAGAGCTGCTTTGAAGTCAAGCTTCTGCCAAATTAGCCTTTTTTCTCTCTCTCTCCTCTCTCTGTCTATCTGTCTCTCTGTCTCTCTCTCTCTGTCTCTCTCTCTTCCTCCCACTCTCCTCTGCAGCACCAACATATGCTTCTCAAAAGGGCTTCTCGCCGGTCCAGGTCAGAGTTGGAGGTGCACGTTTTATTGGGTTAAAGGAAACTCTTTCTTTATTGCTTCACCTTGATCCTTTTACAAGAGAGTTAAACGTGGCTGGAGTCCCTCCCCCCCACCTCCTGATCTATACATGCGCCACCCAATGAGAAGCAGGCTCGTAATAAAAACCCAGGGAGCAATAGATGGTGGTCAGGTCACCATTTGTTGCACGTGGCAAATGAAGTGTGGATGCAAGCCGTGGGCCGCTGTCATGCAACGTGTTGCGTTGCATGTAAAATACTAAAAAGGGGGCCTCCTGGTCTTTGATGTACTGTGTAAAAAGAGCACAATGGGTAGGCTTTGAACATTAAAGGGTACGTGAACGCCCTGTTTCAGCTCGAGGTGGAACACTGTGACATTTGAAAAAAATTGCGTCATTGCATGTGAGCGTTTATAATGAGGGATGTTGTAGGATGGAATGCTAACGACAATGCATTGGCTTTGTATTACAAGAATCACATTTCTTCCCGTTGACTTGATTGAGGTACCGTGAGCCACCTGGAGGCCGTTAGAGGAACTACGCTCTAGTCTCTTCCGCCTGACATTCACAAACAGACATTTCGGCTAATAGCCTTTACCTCTTATATTCCAACTGCAACCCCCAACACTCTCCACCTCCAACCCCCCAGGCTCAACTTCCCCCGGGGCTTCCCGGACGAGTACTCCTTCATGGTGACCTTCCGCATGATCAAGAGCACCGTCAGCAAGGTGTGGAACGTATGGCAGATCGTGGACGAGGACGGCCACAAGCAGGCGGGCCTGAGGCTGAACGGCGACCAGCAGGCCCTGGAGTACTTCCTCATGGGCGCCGACGGCAACCTGCAGACGGTCACCTTCCCGGGCCTCTCGGTGCTCTTCAACACCAAGTGGCACAAGGTGATGATCGGCGTGGAGCGCAAGAAGGTCACGCTGTATGTGGACTGCCAGCCCGTGGACCAGAGGCCCATCAAGGGGAAGGGCCCCATCAACACCGAGGGGGACACCCTGATCGGCCGGCTGGACACGGACGCCGACGCATCTGTGGTGGTGAGTGGCTTCAATGAAGAAATAGCATGAACTTAGCATGTTGCCGATATTGCTTAGTGGGAAAGAAAATCCATACTTCTTCTCAATGTTTGTTCTTGTTCGTCTGGGACTGTTAACTGATGTGCACAGCTCATCGGAAGTAAGAGAACGAGAAATGGCATTTCGGTAGACTGGATATACTGTATATACAATAAAACTCATGAGCTTCTCTCAGGGGAGAGTTGTGAGGGGGGCGGGACTAAGAACTTCCTGATTACTAGATTGGAGTAGCTCAACATTCAAATCAAAACCACACCATCTCTGGGGGAAATGCTGGTTATTAAATTGCACTTTCTGATTGGCGGAAATGGTGTGGTTACTCATCTGCACAATACTGTCCACCTACCCGGCCCACTAGTTCCATCAGTGAAATGGGTCTTTCTGCCTCGGCAACAACAAAACAAGTTGCTACGATTTATTTGTGTACCGAGCTGTGCTATAATTCAAAAGCGCTGCTGCTCCCGCAAAGCCGCTCAGCTGGGCTTCGCTGGAAACAGAGACGGAGAGTGAGTGACGAATATTAATTCCTTCAGCAAAAGCACAGTCACGGAAGACCACACGTTTAGAAAGAGGGCCCAGGTTTTAATCCCCTTAAGATTTCATGCCGTTTCACCTGTGACTAAACATTTGTTCATCGACTAAAAAGGGTATTTTGAAATGTGTTTTTTGGATGAACAATGACACTTTCCTTTGGTTCTCTTTCAGTTTGAGCTCCAGTGGATGCTGATTCACTGTGACCCAAATAGGGCGCAGAGGGAGAGCTGCAGTGAGTTGCCTGCCACTGAGGTATAGTAAAAATGGGGGACAACAATCTGTTTGATTTCCTCTCTGATTCCTCGATTTCTTGATTTTGTTCAAAATGACAGGTTTCCCTGTTGCCTTTTTTTGCCTCTGCCTCATTCGGCCAACTTTTAGCACACTGGCTGCAGGTGCAAAACATGGTCGATTTCTAATGATAGCATCGTTCACCCTCTCTAGAACACAAGTCTTCCACATTTTGTTTTGAAGAATCAACTCTCGTTTTAATATATGTTTTAATCAAATACCTTACCTTTATAACATTGTTTAATTTCACTCATTATAAAGACTACTTCCTATTTTTCACTCTTTTCAATAGTGGTTATGCTATGGTTTCTGCTTCATGGTATCCTATGGTATCCTTTCAGGCTTCCAAACACTTAGAAATCAACATACAGCAAACACAAGGCTTGTTTTATCAGGTTTCGCTTCTGCTGGGACTTTTGGTTAAGGGTAGTTTGGTGTGACTGTTTTCACTAACTCCATATGTATCTGATTTCTCTTGCCTCTTCAGATGTATGCCAATGCTGAGGTATTTATTTTTCTACTCTTCGGTGTCTTTTCTTTGTCTATTTGTTTTTGGAGCAAATCTTTTTTTTCTCCAGAGCCGTGTCGCGTTTTTCCCTCGTTTTCCTTTGTTCCAAATCTGACGTGTTGTGGTGGTGTGTTTTTCTTTGTGTATTTCTTTGTGTATTTTTGTGGTCTCGTTGTTTGTCTGTTTGTATATATACAGTACACTTGTATGTTAGTTTGTTCTTTATAAGGTTCTATGTTTTCATTGTTATAAGCAGTGTGAACCGCCATAGCGGTATTGGTATCGGTTGACTGGCAACTCGTAGGTCAAAGTTCACAAATATTCATCTCTATGCAGACGATAGCAGAAATGTACTGTATGACGGCGAGTGAATCCACTCATTGTGATAATTGCCGTATAATGAACTGGATTCGGGACAGAATATCGCTGTTACGATCATGCGACACAAGCACCATGTGTTCACCAGCCATACTTTCAAATCTTCTATATCTATGCCATAGATATCTATGCCGATATCTATGGTCAAGTTGACACATAGTAGACCCTTTTCACAGAGGTGTCATTGTAGGGCAAACACGGGTGTCTCTCATAACACTAATTATGGGTCTGCTACTCTTTTTTTTTTGTACTATTGTTGTGTTTGTTGCCGTGGTAACGGCGCTCACCCTGGGCTCACCCTGTGTCACCCTGTGTCACAGCCAGACAAGGGAATCCAGGGACCGCCGGGTACTCCCGGGTCCGAGGGCCCACGGGGGCCCCAAGGAGAAAACGGTAGAGACGGGAGGGATGTGAGTATGATCCTGTTCTCTGTGCCTTGTGTGTCTTCATGAACAAACAGTAGAGTGTAGTTTCGTAGTTTAGTAGAGTAGTAGGGTAGAGTCAATCTAAAAGGATCGTAATGGTGCCACTTTATTGTATTTTATAACAAACGCAATGTCCCTTCTGGGATCGATAGTATCTATCTATTTTGACTTTTGGCCTTCATGACATTTAGACATAAATAACGTTTGCGCACATGGATGCATACAGTTAGTGTTTTAGTGGTGCATCTATAATACCCTTACTATCACCTGCACATGAACTTCTCCTGCTATAGCAATAAGCCACAACTACTTTAGTAAAATTATTATTATTTAATACGAGAACTGCAAGAATGATTGCCACGGCATATACAATGTTTTTGGTTTTAATAATTTAATGAACGTATAAGTTCGGTGTCTGTCTGATGGAGACAGCGGCACTACTTCCCAACCTGGAGGTTTTTTTTATTTTAAAAAGGTCACTTGTAAACCACGACGTACACATTTTAATGGTGTTGTCACCTTAAACCTTGGTCAGTACCCAGGGGTCGGTTCTAATAACTTTCTCCAGTCTCCAACTGAGACTGAGCCCAGAATAATTGTAGTGTCTTATCATATCAATAGACAAAACAGTATAACTTTTAGAGTAGTATATAGTGTTGTGGCTAGGGGTGTTCTACTTCCAGCCTAAAAGTACCGGGTTCGACCCCCGTTTCTAAAGTCTACCTGTAGGCAGCTCCCTCCCTACTTCTTCACAGCGTGTATCTCAATTTGCGGTGTCACTTTGGATAGAAGTGTCTTCTCAAATGAAATAAAAGGACTGAGTAGTCATGTAAGCTTGTAAACACGACATACCTTACCTCGACTCAATCCCGCATGATCTGTTTCTCTCTCTCAGGGTCTCCCGGGAACACCAGGCAGTCCTGGCGCACCTGTAAGTAAACGGACTGTTTAGCGTATTTACCGTGTTGAACATTCTTTCGGTTCCTCTAGTCTGCACCACACATCTGCTATCTACAGTGGCAAGAGTTTATGCCCGGTCAAACAACCGGCGTTATACAACACTGATGCGTTCAACGTTGACCGTCACTTCCTGCACCGTAGCCTAGCAACGGTGCGACGCGATGGTGTGCAAGAGAAGATAAAGATGTTTTTCTTGTTGTTTCTTGTTTGTTTTGTCGTCTCTGCTGCTGCTGCTGCCGCTGGTTACCCCAGGGTTCCAAGGGTGAGCAGGGAGAGATCGGTCTACCGGGACAGAGAGGCCTGGCCGGCCTCCCGGGATCTGCTGTAGGCATCAACTCCTGTCACACACCGTCCAGCACCATGTGTGTGTGTGTGTGTGTGTGTGAGTGTGTGTGTGTGTGTGTGTGTGTGTGTGAGAAAATGGGTGTGTTTGTGTGTGTGTGTGTGTGAGAATGTGTGTGTGTGTGTGTGTGTGTGTATGTGTTTGCATGCGTATTAGTGAGTTGAGGTGTGCATTTTTGTTAGATTGTTGTAACACACTTTTTTTTAGCACCGTATGTTTATATGAGCATGCGTGTGTGTGTGTGTGTGTGTGTGTGTGTATTAGTGCGTTGACTATGTGTGCATTTTAGTGAGATTGTTGTAACACACTGTTTTTATCACTATGTGTGTATGTGTATATGTGCTGGTGTGGCACATCTGTACGTGATATTCATGTGGACGATTGTGTTTCAAAGCAGAACATATAGAAAGTGTACATGAGTTGGTTTTTGTCTTCCTGTACACAGGCGTCCCCTGGCCCAATGGGTCCAAGAGGGCCTGTAGGAGAAAGAGTAAGTAAATGAGGAGACTGTTTAAAAAGGTCATTTGCTTTGATATAATATGGTTATGAGGCCTCTTCCTATACACACTCTAATATTATTTTTGCTGAATCCTGATTTGTTTTTTTGGATCTGATCACAGGGACTTCCTGGTTTTCCCGGAGCACCAGGAGCCCCTGTAAGTGGAAAAGCCCTTTGAGTGAAATTAAACTGAACACCATAAAGCCACGACTGAATGCTTACATCCACATCACCGTAACTATAGTCACCTTTTCCCTTGCTGTCAGAACCCATCCAGAACCCATCCAGTAGTGCATGTGTTCAGCGATTGGATCTCCAATCTAGGAAGTGAATAAAGAGTACTTTGACGTTGTGATGAATCAAAGAGACCTCACAATTCAATCATAATACATTTGCATAAATTAGCAAACATGAAAATGAATTAGTTTCACAATCGGAACTTTGCTTGCAGTTTGCGACTGTGTAAGAAGTGGATGACTTCTATTTATTAACGACAGTTGTGGTCCAAAGGTCCAGATTTGGTGAAAAGGAGGCTTAGACGTGCTGTACTCATATTCTTCTCTTGTTGCTCTTCCTCCACAGGGTCCGGCATCAGAAGGACCTGCTGTATGTGTTTGTCAGACCTGCTGTATACTATTCTACTTCACACCCTTTTTACATTGAAAACCATACCAAAAAAAAATCCAATGTGTTGTAAACAACTGCATTTCACAGGGATCACCCGGTAAACCTGGAATCCCAGGAGACGAGGGAAACATCGGACCAGAGGTGAGAGATAGATCAATAGTTCAACGGTTCTTCTGTACTTTTTCCGATTCCTTTGGTCTTCAGTGCTGGCAACGAACCTCTAAAATACCAGCACTCTAGTACACATTTGTTGACTACGTGCCTGACTACATACACGCTTCTCTTTCTGCAGGGTGCCCCAGGTCCCAGGGGGACTGCTGGCACCAATGGTCTCCCTGGCCCCCCCGGACCCCCTGGTCCTGCGGTAAGCAGAGAAGTCCTTGTCCCTTGTTGGTCTTCTTCTTCTCCTCCGCAGATAAAGCCTTCGCTGGACGTGCACTCTCACGTCTCGGCGTGTTTTGTTCCCTCTTCATCTTCTTCGGATGCCTGAACGGGTTCCAATGTGTCGTCGTAAAAGTGCAACCAACTGCTTAATACAGCAGCTCTAATTGGTGATGTCTGTGGTGGATGATGTCACTTCCTGTGTACGGGACACACACACATACGACATGTGGGAAAGTGTGGGATGCATGCCACTCTGTGTGTTTTTTCTAATCATCTATTTATTCATTTTCCTGCTTTAGTGGGTTCTTGTCATGAGAACATCTAAACCTTCAGTTTTAGATGTCATTCTACCTGCTGTGTTTTAGGGGCCGCCTGGTGTCGGCAACGCTGAGGGGAGTGGGGAACCTGTGAGTGTGTTTTTTTACTACTAGCCCCTTTACAGAGCTAACGTCTTCTCTTCTAGAGCGTTGTGTGCATGCATGCCAGTGGGAAACGTTAACTTGGTGGATTCAGGATCACGTGATCTGAGCTCTGCATTGGAAAGCCCTGGTCTACTGATTCGCCTCTCTCCATCCTTTCCACTCAATTCAGTTTAACCTTTTTTTTCGATTTGCCAATCTTTTGTGAAAGTGTAACTTTTTAGGACATGTTTGCGGTTTCTGTCTGACTAGATGTCTCGTCTTGTCTGTCTTCCTGCCTGTTTGCCTGCGCCTCTCTCTCTCTGTCTGTCTCTTGACGTTTGCAGTGTCCAGCCGCCTGCCCCGTGGGACCACAAGGAGTGTCTGGGCTTCCAGGAATGAAGGTGAGGGAATTTCTAATGAAGGTTAATCAGTCACCAAGAGTTCTTTCCAATTCCCTTCGTTCTTCATTTGAGACTGTAACGTATCTCCAGCACGGCGCATGGCTTGGGATTATCGGGTGTTGACTGCTCTCTTTGCTCCCCCTTCAGGGACACAAAGGTAGTGCTGGCAACCCTGGAACATCTGGAATGGACGGAGCACAAGTATGTGTTTTATTTTGATGCATTTACACAAACTAAACCTGCACTATTTAAGTTTCCCCATTAGCAACCCCGTAAGTTATAACTTATCATTTCTCCACAGAGATTTTCCCACGGGGGGTGGGGGGGAATTGTCGTTTATAAATGACAACTTATAGAGAAAACCTCCCCCAGTACCTGTAATGAATGTGCGGCAATAATGAGGTGTTGAGGAAGAACATGTCATTTCTTTTCAAACTTCAAGGAAATGATCTAAAACCTCTTCCCTATAGCATGCAACGAGGCTTTAACGTGATTATTATTTGTCCACAAATCTTACAGGGCAAAGATGGACTGCCAGGCGCTCTAGGTCCTCCAGGACGTATGGGCGACGATGTAAGTAATACTACTGCAGTCCTTCATAAATCATAACCCGTATTGGGGTATAATTGTTGTTCACTGTGTCAGGAACCAGATACCCCACGGATGTCGCCGTGTCAACTAAAGCTTTTGCTTGTTTTTAGGGACAAAGAGGGCCTATTGGATTGCCGGGTACAACGGGCGAAAAGGGAGATAAAGTAAGATAAACAATCCCAAACTTCTTCATCTCTTCAAATTAGTTGTGTTCCTACATTTGGATTCCCCATTGGACGCCTGAGTGTCTCCCTCTGTCTGTTTGTTTCCAGGGTCCTCCCGGTTTTAATGGAAATGTTGGTCCGACTGGCCCGCCCGGCGCTCCCGTAAGTCAGTCTTAATTGGATCAGCTCCATATGTACTGCCCTTTGAAGACTATGTTCCCTTTCTTTCTCCTCCAAAATAGAAGGGTTTTGATATGGTACAGTCTTGTGAACTTGCTGAAAGTCTATTTGAGATGCTGACGATGTGGTGCGGATGCATTTCTGCTCCATTAGGGTGTGGAAGGTTTACGAGGACGTCAGGGTTTGGAGGGTCCTAAGGGCGATGAGGTGAGAAACAATTCCTCTTGCTACAGTCATTTTTATCGGTGGGGTATTGTGAATGCCTCTTGCATTTAAACCAACGGTTTTAATGTCCTCTCTACCCTGTGTGTATTATTAGGGCGCAGTCGGCCCACAAGGCGAGCAGGGGGTCCAAGGAAACAAAGGAGAAACCGTAAGAAACCTTACATAATGTGCTTCTTGAACAACAAACATCTTAGTCATCTACAATGGCTGCTTTCATACTCTTATATCTGCCTTGTACCAGCCAACCCTAATGAGTGGGCTGATAACAATTGCTATGGGGTTCATAGAAAAATACATTGTTTTTTCAAATTAGTTTCAACTTCTTTAGGCCCCATCAAACAGTACATGTCAACTCTGTTAATAGCAAGCAATGTTATACTATTAAAGCATTAAAAAAAAACGTACTTAGCAAAAACAGTACTTAGCAAAAACTTTCTATTGAGATCTTTGAAAACTTGCTCTATGGACATCCTTACTATACCGACAGGGATATATGTTGTTGTTGCACTTTCTTCACTTTGGATAAAAGCGTCTGCTAAATGCCCTAAATGTAAATGTAAATGTAAAGCATTTCGAATTGAATAGGTGAAGTCAAGACTCAAGACTAGACTGACTTGGGTTATCAGATGTGCCATCTTAAGACATACATCCAGAGTCTCTTAACATCACTATTGGTCACTTAAGACATAATGATTGATAATTTCTGCATCTCTTCCACAATGTTGATATCATATTACATTGAGCCTATTCACAATTCAAAACCAAGTCTAGTGTCCGAAAGAAATATATGCAACTTTACTTTACTTAATACAAAAAATGCCATGGTTGCCAGCATAGCTAAGCAGATTTGAGTTGCTGTCTCAATGGTGCCATGGGTGATGGTTACAGAAGACATATTTTAATGCAATGTCTGAATGGGGTTCACTTGCAGGTAGCCAAGCACTTAAAAATCTCCACCTCTCCCTCTGCCGTTTGTGCTTTTATGATCTATGGCCTCGTTTCCATTTGCTGTAAACACAGTCCTCTCCAGGAAATGATACACGGAGTGAATTGAAATACACAGGAATTTTACGGTACCATGTGGCTGAGTTTATGTAAGTAATCACTGATGTTGTGACGTTACAGGGGGAACCCGGCAAAGATGGCATGGATGGCATTCCTGGTGTGGATGGCACCAAGGTAATTTCCTGCCTTTCCACACACACACACACACACACACACACACACAAACAAACATATACTCACATACCACACACAGGCACACACATTCTGCTATACAAACTCTTCTTGTGCGTGCTTATGAAAGACACATTAATACATGCTGCCAATCTACCGCTACAGGGAGAGGCTGGCGTTGCGGGAGTTGTTGGCGTCAGGGGCATTGTGGGAATTCCGGTGAGTCCATTTAAAAAAAAAATGTTTTTCAATGTTTTTGTCATTAGCCCTTTGGACTTTTAACGCTAAGAGCTGACGACACAATTTCATTTGTATACACAAACAAGGGAAGTGGATCTAAAGCACATACTGTATATATGCCGTTCATGTTGCAGCCCATGGACAAATGTAGCAATTCTTTTTTTTTGTGGTTCTGTTCCCTTTATATGTTCTTGCAGTAATGTGTTGGGAAGCTTGAGAAGGCAGTTGAGTGTCTCTGAGGTCACGCCCTGTATAATAAAACATTTATAATAATTAGGTAACTGCTATTTTTTCTCAACACGCGTATGAAGCAGTATCCTCTTATATTAGAAAATAGCAGAGTGTGACTGTTCCCTTTTAATTCTATGTATGTATGTAAGTCACTTTGGATCAGAGTTTCTGCTAAACGACTAAATAGTAAGAATACTGGAAATTATCTCCAGCCTGATATGCACCACAACATTAAAACCGATTAACTAAGGCAAACACCTAGAAATACTGTTATGGCTTTGTTTTTTTTTATGGATAATCAATGGCCCATAAATCCCCTGGTGCTTGATTTGGCTGTTTTCCATTAGCAATGAGAGAGAAAAGCGTTTCGTTCAGAGCAGAAGTGAGCGACTGTATACAAGAGGGTCTGGATTAGTGCGCAAAGAGAAACACTTTCATTGATTTTGTGTTTCTGTGACAAATTGCTTTATTTCTCTGTTGTGGTTGTTATTTTTCCCCTCCACCAGGGCCTTCCAGGGAAACAGGGGGTGGCTGGAGCCACTGGTGAGAAGGTAAATAGAACCGCAAGTCCATTGAGCCGATGTGGTGGAGTAC